>APFE030968662.1:0-12510 GCA_000404065.3 Pinus taeda
ATACCCAACAAAGATATACCTTTTAGAATTTGGATCTAATTTAGTTCGCTGATGTTTAGGCACTAGAGCATATGCATCACAACCAAACACTCTAAGTTTAGAATAATCACAAAAGTGACCTTTCCATACCTCTTGAGGAATCTTGCATCCTATCGTCGTTGACAGTGATCGATTTATCACATAACAAGCCGTAGCCACAGCTTTTTTCCACAACTCCTTCTACAAATTGGTGTTACTCAACATATTCCTTGCTCTCTCTAAAAGAGTCCTATTCATGCGTTCAGCAACTCCATTCTGCTGAGGAGTATACACCGTGGTCTTATGTCTCTTGATCCCTGCATCCTTGCAATAATTGTCAAACTCTTTGGAACTAAACTCATCACCATTGTCAGTTCTTAAACATTTTATTGTTCTACCAATGTTGTTTTCTACCAATGCTCTAAACTGCTTGAAAACTGAAAAAACATCTGACTTCCTTTCCAACATGTAGACTAACACTTTCCTAGAAAAGTCATCAATAAACGATACAAAATATGACAAGCCACCATATGAGGTTGTAGGGGCTGGACCCCAGACATCTGAATGGATATAGTCGAGTATTCTTTTACTAGTATGTTTGCATGTTTTAAACTTTTGTTTACTTTGTTTTCCAAACAGACAATGCTTACAGAAATCTAACTTTCCAGACTTTAGATTTGGAAGTAACTTGCGATCAGCCAAAATTTTTAACCCTCTTTTACTCATATGCCCCAATCTTTGATGCCACAAGTGAATGGAACTACTGTCATGTTCAGACACCATAGACACAAAATCTGACCCTGTACTTCCTTCTAACTGAAATAGATTTCCTACCTTCTTAGCTTTCATAACTAGTAATATACCTTTGTAAATTTTCACTACTCCACCTTGAATTACAGTTTTATATCCATTTGAATCAAGTGCTCCTAATGAAATCAAATTTTTCCTTAAATCTGGTACATGCCTCACATCAGTTAATATTTTTGTTGTCCCATCAAACATGTGCAGTTGTATACTCCCAATCCCCACAATATTACATGTTACATCATTACCCATGTACACAACTCCATCATTAATTGATTTATATGTCTTAAACCATTCTCTATGGATACACATGTGGTTTGATGCACCGAAATCTAACAACCAATGTTGATCATGATTTGACACATTAATTGATAGTACTTCATCACTCATACCTGAACCAGATGTCGAACCTGTATCTGTCGTATTTGCCTCCTTCTTCTCTGTTGAAGAATCTGCTTTAGAAGTTTGCTGTTGTCGCTTCCAGCAGTCCTTCTTTAAATGCCCTGATTTGCCACAAACCCAACACTTTAGCTTACTCTTCTTCCCTTTTGACTTTGAACGTGAGTCGCTCGGCTTCCTGGGGCGTTTTTCTTTCGAACGACCTCTAACCATCATAGCTTCTGATGTAGAGGTTTCGGAATGTGACTTCCTCCTTGTTTCTTCCGATAATAAGGATGCAACTACATCATCAAACTCAATAGTTTTTGATGAACTAAGACTTATAGAAGTAACAAAATGATCCCATGATTTGGGCAACTAGCACAATAAAGTAACAGCTTTATCCTCGGATGGTACTTTTACTTCTATACTTTGTAATTGCACAAGAAGAGTATTAAAAGCATTTAAATGATCAGCAATCGATGTACCTTCCTTCATTCTCAAACCGTACAACTGTCGCTTCAGGAGAATCCTATTGGTTAGATTTGGTCATGTATAGTTTCTTCCAGTTCGTCCACAAACCAGCAGCTGTCTGTTATTCGACCACAATATTAAACAGGACATTCGTCGCCCAGGCATAATCGAATGGGACTTACAGCTCTTTTCATCCATTTCGTCCCACTCATCGTCTGTGATGTTGTAAGGTTGTTTGGACTTTACCCATCAAATGCCTTTCACCGCCTTGTTGGACAAGCAAGTCATGCATTTTCACCTTCCAGATCTCAAAATTATTCTTGCCATTGAATTTCTCAATTTCAAACTGGGCACTTTGAGTTTTCGCCATTTGTATCAAAAAGTACAATAATCTCCAATATCAACGTTTTAAATACCAGCAATTTAAAAACAAATTGCCTATGCCTTTAAAACAAAAAATATCTTCCCTTCACAAAAAAAAAATTCTGCCTTTGCATTTGTTTTTACACAACCAAAAAACTGCCTTTTTTGCACTTCAAAGAAAAAAAAAAAATCTTGTTTGCTCTTCACAATTTTTTTTTTCTTGTTTAATGGCATTAAAATAAGGAAGTACTCCTCTTTTTGTTTAATGGCTTTAAACTAAATACGTACTCCTTGTCGTTTAAAGGCTTTAAAATAAATACGTTCTCCTCTTTGTATATCTCCTCGATGAAACTGTTGACTTCTTTAAGTAAAAAATCCTAATACTGCTCAACGTTCATTTGTGCCTTTCGAATTTGCAGCGTAATTTCCAGAACTAAATCGGTTTTTTTGGTTTTGCAGTTTTTTTTTTAAACAAAAAAGAATCCAGCTATAACATATGAATCGTTTTAAAAAAAAACGCAATGTATTCTGGAAAAATAAGCATGCTAAGATGACCAAAGGTTATTAGATTCGAAGACTGATACAGATTCGATTTGGTAATTGAGCTCTGCGAAGACCTGGAAGTTTCATTTTCCCAGCGATGACTTCCCCTTTGGAATTATATATAGATATATTAGTTTTGCTGTCAATTACCATTATCAAGCCATAACTGTTCACTGTGACTGAACAAAAAACATGGAAAGATGCACTTTACCAGACTGCTCGTGATCAACTCTCACATCAATGGAGATCCCTCTCAATAGCGTGCTCAATGGAGATCCACGCAACAACACTTCACGTTACAGCTCGGGCAACTTCTCTTCACGCCGTTTTTGATGAGCTCCAGCAGTTTATAAAACACCAGCAAGCAATTTAATCCGCACCAGCAATTGTATATAGTCTGCCAGCACTAACCCATTCACACGCAGGCAGGTTCACCAGCACAGTCCGCCAGCATACGCACGCAGCACCTCAGCGCTCCAGCTCTTCCAGGTATCACCTCCAACATACTCTGATACCAATTGTTGGTTCAGGTGCACAACAGAGTTAAATAAACACACAGCAATTTCCAAGCACATAAACACAAGAATTAACGTGGTTCACCCAACCAATCTGGGCTATGTCCACCAAACATAGGCATCACGAATTTACTAATCAAATTTGGATATTACATCAAGAAATCCTCACACTCTCTTAGCAAATCATCTGAATGATTGCCTGTTATATAGCATAGAGAATCTAACAACCTCATAACTCCCTCACATCAAATATAGGAGGCATTAACTCCCTCCCAACAACCTGGAGCTAATCTAGGAACTGAATCCCTATTGTTGTCATCCTTCAGAGATTTTTGCCTATTTGACTCAAACAGAAAATCTCAACAATATCCTAACTTGCAATCAGAGTGTGAGGTGAGAGTGCTAGATCAAAGCAATGTTGAATGAGGGTGTTTCCCAATGAGTGTGAGAGTTGTAAGATTTTTGTGAAGTCGTGGAGACTTGAATTGTTGTCGTGGAAGGTGTTTGGGTCGAACTTTTTGGTGATAGAATGCTACTTGCTCGTGGATTTCTCCGTGAAGATCCAGTTAGGTGTTTGGGTCGAACTTTTAAATTATTCGGACTGTCGGTAGGATCATTGCATAGAAGCTCACCTAAAGTCACTTCGTAGAGCTGATGATTGGCTATTGTAGAAATTGGCATGGATGACAATTGGATGCCGTAAAAATTGGCTTAGACGGTGGATAAAAATGTAGTGTAAGAAACATTTAAAGTGGGTAAAATTCTATTCCCTTCCTGCACTCGGTAATTTTATAAAGTGAATTTATATTATAAAAGAGGGGCATGTGAGTTTAATAAAGAAGGAGAAATTTCTTAAAGAGAATATGTTTTAAAATTAAGAGAAATAGGAAGGTGAAGTTTTTTTAATTTAATATTTAACCATTTTTAATAAAAGGTTTTTGTGAAGAGTAAATGAAGAACTGCTTGCCTATTTCATTCCAGGGTTGGTTTTGTTCATTTGCTGTTGGTATTAAGCCATATGCTTAATAAACAAAAGTAGTGGGATATTGAAATTCTAGCTGCAAGTGGATTGTTGGTTTTCTTCTTTTTCTTTTTTTGGTTGTTTATTTTAAAAGAGGTATAATGGTAAAGTTGACACATATCTGAATGAGTTTGCTAAGTTTTATGGTACCTATTATGCTTAATGGAAATTTAAGTTACTAACCGTAATAGAAGCATATAATTTGTGCACCATAGTGAGTGGGGATGAGGTAAAACTCACTGTTGTTGCCACTGTCTCAAATTGGGAGAAACTCTATATAAAGGTGAAGGTGTTGTTTCACATGTCTATACAAGGAAAGATCATTCCTCATATCAAAGATTACAAAAAGTCCAATTACCATATATGGGATGTGCTCAAAACCTTGTATGAAACAATAAATTATAATTATATTATATTTTTAAAGAGTAAGTTTTTGTCTATCAAGAGGAGCAACATGAAAGTATAAGCAATTTTATTGTTTGTGTTAAAGATTTAAGTGACAAATTAGGTGATGTTGGTGAAAAGGTATCTAGTACATATTTGGTGATAATCACTTTAAAAGGTTTAATACCATATAATCAAATCATTATTCAAGTATCTCAGCTAGAGAGAATCCCCCTACATTTGATTAATTGACAAAGATTCTTCTTCAAGAGGAAGAGAGGATGAAAATCTTTGATTTGGGCTCTACTATTTCATATTTGGCCTTTGTGGCTAAAGTGAAACAATCCTATAGAGGTAATCCATGAGACAAAAATAAAGAGGAAAGATTTCAAGAAAAGAAAAAAGGTATAGCCCCATCTAAATTTGAGTCTCATGTTAAGAATAATGATGAATGTTTTTATTATGGAAACCTCAACATCATATTGAAGATTGTTATAAAATAAAACACAATGAATCCAAAAAAATAAGTAGGAAACATAGTAGTAATTTTGTGAACAATAATGCCTCAATCAATGAAGGATTTAAAGATCTTAAGTCATTCATTTCATAAGTTGGCGTGTCTGATGTCAATGCATGGTATGCTAATTAGGGTGCCTCAAATCATATGTCTTGTAATAGGGATTGGTTTGATGAGTATTTTGAAAACCTTGATGGATTATATGTTTATTTAGGAGAGGAAAACTCAGTTAAAGTACAAGGGTATGGACTAATAAGTGTAAACTTACCTAATAGACAAATGAAAGAGATTCATAATGTAATGCATGTTCCTCTAATTAAAAAGAACTTAATACATGTCTTTGCTTTCAATGACCAAGATTTAAAAGTGGAGTTTGTTAAGTCTACATGTGTCCTTAAAGATGTCCAAAGTCATTACATGGTTATGGCCATAGGTACAAGGAGTGAAGGATTATAAAAGTTGAATGTGACAAAAGCATGGCCTTGAGCATTAGGAGCTACAACAATGTCAATAGAAGAATTATGGAATCAAAGGTATGGGCATCTTAATCAAAATGACTTGGTGCTACTTCAAAAGAAGCCAATGGTTGAAGGACTGCCTAGTTTGAAGAATCAACATGTGGAATGTGAAGCATATGCTTTAGGAAAAAAAATACAGAGATAAATTCCGTGTACATAATGAAAAAAGACAAACATATATACTTGAGCTAATTCATATTGATGTTTGTAGTCTTATGCAAACAAGATCACTTGAGGGTGCATGGTACTTCCTTATTTTTGTTGATGATAGAACATGGTACACTTGGTTTATTTCATTTGAAAAAGAGTGATGTATTTGAATATTTCAAAGAATTCGAGACTATGGTTGAAAAGGAAACAAGTAAAAATGTCAAAATCCTCATATCACATCAAGGGGGAGAATGAAAATCAAAAGATTTAGTTAATTACTGTAAAAGTCATGGAATCAAACAACAATTTACAATGCTTAATACACCTAAGAAAAATGGTGTTGCTGAGAGAATGAATAGAGCATTGGTAGAATGTGCTCAAAGTATGTTGAAAGGTAAAACCATTTCTAATGGTTTCTAGGCATAAGCTATTAAAACAATTGTTTACTTGAAAGGTATAAATCCTACCAAAAGTGTAGTTTGTAAAACATTGTTTGAAGTACTTCATGTATATAAACCAAAAGCTAGGAATTTAAGAGTATTTGGTTGCAAAGAGTTTACTCACATTCCAAAAGATGAAAGAAGGAAGCTTGATGCAAAATAAATTAGATGCATATTTATTGGTTATTATGATGATCTTAAAGCATATAAATTGTTTGATCCCAAATCACAAAACTTAATTGCAAGTAGGGATGTGGTGTTTCATGAGAGCTCAAATGAAAGTGATAATAATAATAATGGTGCATGGAATACATATTTTTATAGTAATGATTATGTCTATATAGATCCAAATGTTGAACATGAACAAGTATAGGAACAAAAAAGGAATAGGTATAGGTTCAAGAACACTAAACATCAAGTAGTCATAACACTCCAAGAAGAGGAGAAAAAGACATAAGTTGGAGAACTCCAAGGAGGCCATCACAAAAATCTAAAATCCCTATAAGGTATAAATATTATGCACCAATGAATCATGTAATGAATGTGGTTGAACCTTGAGGTTATGAAGAAACTAAAGAATTTAAAGAGTGGAAAGATGTAATGAATGGTGAATATAACTCTTTAATAAAAAAATGACACATGGGAGTTAAATGAACTCCCTAAACATAAAGTTCCCATATGGTGTAAATGGTTGTATGAAACGAAGTTTAATGCAGATGGATAGTATAGACAAGTACAAATCTGATTGATTTCCAAAGGGTATTTAAAAAATAAGGAATTGGTTATGAATATAACTTTGGACCTATACCTAAGTTAAACACAATCAAAATCATGATTGCATTACCTACAAAGCATCTTTAGAAAACGCATCAATTAGATGTGAAATATGTATTTTTAAAGGTGAACTATAGGAAGAAGTGCATTTAGAAGAACGTGAAGGGTTTGTTAAAAAGGGGCAAAAACATATTGTTTGAAATTAGAAAAGAATTTGTATGGTTTAAAACAAGCACCAAGATCATGGTATGAAAATATTGATTCTTTCTTCCATTAGAAGGGCTTTGAGAATAGTAAGAGTGATCCAAATATGTACATTAAGAAGGATGAAAATGGGAATATTGCTTTGATATGTTTGTATGTTGATGATCTCATCTCAATTAATTCATGAAATTAAAGGACATATTTGTCACAAGAGTTTGAAATGAAGGACTTAGATGATTTGCATTACTCTTTGGGTATTGAAATTTGGAGGGAATATGGAAAGAAAATCATCACTCAAAGAAAGTATACAAGGGAAATTCTAGAAATATTTAACATGAGCGAATGTAAAGAGTGTCAACACCTTTAGAGAAAAACCCTAAATTATATAATGATGATGGCACTAAATATGTTAATGGTACTTTGTATGGTCAACTAGTGGGACATTTAAACTACCTCACCACTATAAAACCAAATATAGCATATAGTATTCAATTCAAGGCTAAGCCCAACTAAAGGCATTGGCCAACAATAAAGAAGGTCCTTCAATATATGAAGGGAATTATTAATTTGGATATTTTATATAATAATGAATTTGGTGTTTAGTTGGCAATATATTCTCATTCTAATTGGGCAAGACATTCTAATGATAGAAATCCAACCTCTCATTATCCATTCAATATTGGATAAGTGATCATGTCATGGAGTAGCAAGAAACAAGCAACTATTTCCTTGTCATCCAAACAAGCCATGTAGAAAGCCTTGATAATTGCAACTTATGAAGATGTTTGGATGAGACACATCCTTGAGCATGCAGGTGAAGAAAAAACCAAGCCAACTATTCTTAAGTGTGTTAATCAAAGCTCAATTAAATTGGCATACAACCTAGTGTATCATGCAAGAACACAACATCAAAATTCACTACCACTTTGTAAGATAAAATATAAAGTCAAAAGAAATTGGTCTAGTTTATTGGAATTCAAATGAAAATGTTGTTGACATCTTTACCAAGCCACTTGGTAAGATGAACTTTGAAATGTTTAGAAAGCAACTAGGTCTTGTAGAAATTCCATTTCTACATTAAGGGGGTGTGAGAATAATGCATAAATGGAAAGGTGAAAAGGAGGAAGAGTCTATATAGGCATAAGAATCCATAATGTTGATAAAGGTATTGAGTTTTCAAGTGGATAATGTTAATAGAGATTTCCTAGTCTAAAATGTCCTAGAGAAATATCATGTGTACCTATAAATCTGGTGGTTGTAAAATATTTTTGGATCAATAAAATATGATTTCATATTTCATCAATTGTGTCTTTTGTATGTTTAATCCACGATATTCTAACTATTTTACTTTCCCTTTCCTTTCAAATTATGCAACCAAAAAAAATTAAAAACCAACTTATTTACAATTAAATTGTTCATTCACCCTCATAATAAAACATAAAGCAAAATGGGTCAATTTCTTTTATTTAAAGCTTTGTGATCCTACCATCATTGTTCTCGCTCTTGTTTTCTATATATTTAGCATATACATATACATATTTGAACAATTTAGCATATTTATGTTGTATTTTCTAACTTGTGCCATCAATTTCCTAAATTTTATAAACCATGAGCATTATTACTTTAAGGCTTTCAACCTGAGCTACTTGTGTGTTATAGACCATCTAAGAAAAACAAAGAAGTTTGACATTAGGAGATTTTTGAGGTCTAAAATGAGCCTACTAAAGAAATTATAAATAATAGTGGGAATAATAAAATAATATTAAATTACATGATCAAATAAAAAAGAAACATTATTACCCATGTTGCATACTTTAAATGGACATTACTACACTAAAAATGACAAATACATGAAAAAGGTGATATCATGAAAAACATCCAAAGAGTATGTGATATCATGAAAAACATCTAAGGAAATTGGATGTACTAAAAATGATAAATACATCAAAAACAATTTTCCATTTATTTATCATTTTTATTGTAACACAATACATTAAAAGTATGCAAAATTGGTACTCCATGGATGATGAATTGAATTTTGCATGACAAAGTAGCCACCCTATGTCAAAAACTTACGGAGATAAGTTGAAAACAGTAATTGAAAAAGTAGTTATATTATTTTTTTTTTAAATCCTTTACTTTCCTTTTTGTCTAAAAATGGTGAATCATCCCCATGGTTGACATCATCATCTTGAATCCATCTCATAAAATTTATTTTGGTTGTAAATTTTTCTTAGGAGACCAAAAATATGCTAATGTCTCTTAATGTTCTTCAAATATAAGTTTAAGATTGCAAATTTCAAATATTTAAAATTAATGATTTAACTTTACTCCTATCACATTTATGAAAATTAAAATTTATAATCTAATTACCATTCATATAAAACATAAATCCATAGACAGTAAATTCTGAATCTATTATAATGAGTAAGTGTGAGCCATGACCACATGAAAGAACCATATATTATTGTCAGTAGTTCCCTTTCTTACATATAAGACAAAAATCGTTGACTCCTAAATCCTCCTTGCTTTTCCGGAAATTCTTGATTTTCTTTGGCTTTTGGTATCCATGCAAAAGTAACTTTTTCTTTTATTTTTGTTCATGTAAAATCAATATTTTGTATATTCATAAAAATCCCCCCAATCCAACATGAAGTATCATTCATATACTTTAAACCAATATTGGATTGATGCCTTTTTGGTTAAAGTGGTCACTCTTTCCTCCATATTCATAGTTAGTTGAGGTTGTGTACATTTTCTGAAATTTGCTAAGGGTGATTATTGAAGCTTCTTGAATATCTATATATATAGAGGATAATATGGTCTACAATATAGTGTTAGGTAATCTCATTTATATTTAATAATAAGTTTCAAAATTTTAGTAATAATATTAGGTAAAGTGTTATTTTTATTATAAAATTTGATGACGATTTTATTTCAATTTATTTTGTATGGCTTAATAGGATATAAAATAGTAGCTTTATTATTTTAGTTTAATCATTCTTAATATCATTCAAGATATCACTTCTTCTAAAAAATTTAGATAAAAAAAAAAATTTAGATAAAAAAATAAAATTAATCTATTTAAAGAGGTTACTTCCTCTAAAACCTCAAGGCAAATAAACTAATTTACAACTTTTTATTATATCATTAACAATTAAGCACAATAACTCCAATAAAAGCTCCAAAAGAAGAATATTCTATTATTATTGCACTTTTCTTTTTTTAGTGTTTCTGCATGTTTTATTTTCTTTATATTTATTAGTAAAGTTTGTGAAAAAAGCAATATGGCTCTTATATCAATATTATGTAAATTAAAACTAAATAACAATAAAACAATATTAAAAATAATTATAATTTTATATTAAATTGTCTAAATCAATTACCAACATACTCCCTATTTATGTTGAGAGGACTCAATATAATCTAGGATATGCAAGTGGTTCTTGAGTCTAACATATTTCAAATTAACATCTTTGTTATGAACTCACATATTTCAAATTAACATCTTTGTTATGAACTAGATTTCTAATAAAATGATATTTTAAATCAAAATGCTTTGTTTCACTATGATGGAGTTGATTAGGGGATTGTTTGGAGTTTATTGGGGGATTGTTTGTGTTATCCAAAAAAAATTATTCTTGCTTGAATTTGTTTTCTTTCTATTTCGAATGTTTCTAAGCCACAATGTTTGTGTACTTTAGAGTGTGTGCAATATATTCTTACTTCTATGAAAGATCAATTGTAGTTTGCTTCATTCAACTCCATGTAATCAAACCTCAACCAAGAGAAAAACAATTAAGAGATGTAGATTTCTGATTTCTGATTGTCCAAACTATTTTTCTAATCAGAATCACTAAAACCAAGTTTAAAAAGTTTAAACTTTTTAAACTTTTAGTGATGAATACCAAAATTAATAGTGTCTTTCACATACCTCAATATTCTCTTGGTTTCTACTTAATATTCTTTGAATTTCAAATGGCTTCATACACCTTGAAACAAGAGAAAACATCAAACTTCCAAAATTGATTTTTTTAGTTGTCTTATCAACAATTTTAGCACCATCATCTCTACACAACATATCTGCATGAAGAATTAGAGTGGAGATTGGTTTAGAATCAACTATTCTGGATTTAAGACATGGGGTATATATCTTTAGACATAGTTAACTGAGAATCCATAGTAAAACTTATTTTTAGTCAAAGTTTAATTAGGATCCATCATCGGGACTTTCTTAAATGTTGATAGTAGAAGAGGTTAATTGAGGGATTTAAATTATTGTAAGGAGAGTAGATTTTACGATGAGATGAATGTGGTTTTTGTTTTTAAGAATTTTAATTGCAGATTATTCAAATCGTACTCCCATGTGCTAATTGGTTGGCAATTGAAGACTATGTTTTTCGATGACTCAAAAGTGATAATATTTGATAATAAATTGGGTTCAACACCATTCTTCTTTTAGACAACCTCTCTCATTTTCTGGATGCCATCTGAATTCTGATGAGATCTTTTTAAAAACATCTATCAAAAATGTCTTCATAGAACTGAATCGAGAAGCATATTTTTTTTTTTTTTTTCTCTTAAAAAATGTTGCTATCATCCGCCAGGAAAGATGTACTATTCAATCTGTGACAGTGGCTTACTCAACAGTTCGGGATGCTTTAATTTTTTAAGGTCTTCTCAAATATTGTTTCTGTGAACAATTTCTTCAGTTAGTTCTAGTTTTTTGTTTTTCTTCTGTTCTCTAAGAAGATTTTTAGTTTTCAATATATCTGTCTGTTTCTGTGAAGAAAACAAAATGGAAGAAGAAATCTGTTATGTTGATTTAGATCTTAGAGGTAATACTAGACTGAGTTATAGAGGAGAAAGCTTTTCAATTTTTGAGTCTCTGCTGACACTCTTTTATAGATACAGAGAATCAAAATGTCATAATATGTCTATTCAAATAATGTATCTACTTTTATTTTGTTAATGAAAGTATGAACGGTTTTTTTTCCTTTGGAAAGGAAAAACAATGTCAAATCCTGTCATGAATGTGGCAGCAGAAGAAGCGATGCAATAAATATGAATATGCCATTAGTTGTCATAGTCCCTCGGTCTTTTATTAAGCGTTAATCACTACCATATAGAAATAGGGCAAATCCTATTTCCAACTCCACTGCATTATAAATGCAGTCTGACATGCAAGGGGAATAGGGGTTGCCTTGCATTTATATTTCTCTCAAAGTTGACTTTGGCATGTTAGCAGCTGCCTTGCATTTATATTTCTCTCAAAGTTGACTTTGGCATGTTAGCAGCAAAGCAACCCCTATTCCCCTTGCATGTCAGACTGCATTTATAATGCAGTGGAGTTGGAAATAGGATTTGCCCAGAAATAGCACCACCCATATCTCGTTGGTTCACCGCA
>APFE030968663.1:0-10230 GCA_000404065.3 Pinus taeda
AGACTCCTATGGATCCAAGAGTTCTTGCTGCTCTTAGAGCTTTCCATGTATGCTACAAGTCCTTATATCAAACCCTTGAATCCTCTAACCTCTTGGCTCACATCCCCCATGAACCTTCACATATGCAATGTACACCCCTCTCTGCACCTAAGGTTCGTCGGTCTATGTGTGTGGGGAGGCAAGGGTGGAATTCTGGGTATTCATGCTAGTTTGTTGTTCACTCTTTAGAGTGGATAAAAGTAGCTTAGTGTGATGCCTTGCTAGGCCATCTTCACTAGTTATGTTTTGTTGTTGATGGTGGATGCCCTAGCTAGTGTTTGGAAACATTTGAAGTGTCCTATTCTATGACAAGCATGAATCACATGTACCAACTTGTCATAGGCTAATTGGTATGTACTTCTAACTTTATTATTTGTATAAATAAAGTACATTGATATCCACAATTTCTGTAGTTGAAGATCTAATTTTGACCATATATCACATAGAGATTAGAGTAGTTTATGGTGTTGCTCATATATGCTAATTTAGCATCTTGTGCCCATCATTGTAAATTGAATATAGTAGTCATCAAATAATTGTGTTTCGTTAATGAACATATATTATAGTCATTATAATTGTATTGATGTGAAGGTTGAAGGAGCTAGGGTTTGTGAAAACCAAAATCTAGAGAAGACGTGATCTACTAGTGTTTGATATATTTGGGTGACAAGCAACTAGGATATGTTCATGTTGGATACCTTTGCTAGGGTTTGGAAGCATTCCAAGTGTCCTAGTATTTGTGAAGCTTAACGAACATGTGCCAACTTTTCATAAGCTAGTTGGTATGTACTTGTAACTTCATGTGTTGTATAACAAACTACCTTGATGTCCACACATTTTATACTTGTAGATCTAACTTTTAGAGTATATTGAGTAGAATTTGTTGAGTAATATCATTGGACGATTGGATGCTTGAATTGACACAAATGATCCTTTCTATAAGAAGTGCTTGACATTTGGAACCCATGCTTGGAGACTGCAACACTTGAGAATTGATCTCTTTACATGTGTACACCTTGGATAGTGAGCGCCTGACTCTAAAACTTCTAGCCCATTAATGTAGAGAGCATCACTAGAGGATTTATCTCTTTACATGTATACAACTTGGAAAGTTAACGCTTGAATTGGATACCTTATCTTGTAGATTAGGCACATGATTCAAGAAATTAACGAAAATTTAGAAAAATTGGCAAGCATTTGATAATTTTGCTCCTCTGATCAAATCTACTTGTAACAAAGTTTTGTAACTATATATAGACACACGGGCCTCCCCTATGCAACTCTCCTTCATTAAAAGATAACTTCTTGTACGAATTCAAGTTTCTTTGTTCACATTTGACACCAACTAGCTTGCATGGCTTCCCCTAAACACCTACCACGCATGTTAGTCCCCACTTAGGCCTTGGATCATTCACGTGGGCCCTTGGATCACTATGCTTGAAGAGCTTGTATAATATAATCTTAGAGAATATGCTAGAGGACTTGGATAACATATGCGAGGAATTAATGGTGGACTTGGTGGTATTCATGCTAGTTTGGCGTGCACCCTTTGAAGTGGCTACAAGTGGCTTAGTGTGATGCCTCGCTAGACCACGTTTTCTAGTTATGGTTTGTTGTTGATGACGGATACCCTAGCTAGGGTTTGGAAGCATTCCAACTGTCCACATTGTTGTTTTTGTTTCAACAATGGGTCATCCCCGAGTTAGGGCTTCGACAGCCATATCCACGTACACATCTGGTACCATTAGCAGACTAAGGTGCCAAACCGTAGCAACCTCCAACCTAGAGGCTCATGCCCCCAATCAACCTGCACCCACGAATGCACACCGTTCTCTGCACAAACGATCGCTCAACCTATGCCGCCACCTCCAGGGCGTCTTACTCAACAGGAAAGAGACATTCTCAGAATCCTGTGGCTCCAAGGTTAATGGATAGTTGCCAACTTTGATAATCCAGCCGGTATGAACTTGTAACTTCATTTGTTGTATAACGAAGTACCTTGATGTCCATAACTTTTATACTTATAGATCTGACTTTTAGATTATATTCCCATGGAAATTTAGTAGATTCTAATGTTGGGTACAAATGCTAATTTAATATAATAGTGAGTAGAATTTGATGAGTAATATCATTGGATGAATGGATGTTTGAATTAGACAACCAGGATCCTTGCTATGAGAAGTGATTGACATTCGGAACCCATGCTTGGAGAGTGGAACACTTGAGGATTGATCTCATCACATGTGTACACCTTGGAGAGTGAGCGCTTGACTCTTTATCTTGTATATTACAATGACCCTTGCATGTCATTCATTAAACACCCTTAGTCGAAGGCTATGGACCACATTAGTGTTAGTGGGTGCCCATTAACAATAATGTGGTCCATAGCCTTAAACTAAGGGTGTCGAATGAATGACATCCAAGGGTCATTGCTCCCTATGTCAAGCTTAGCCAATATTTCTCCAAAAGATAATAAGGTGGCAACAATTAGCATATCTCCATTAGGATCATATGTTAGGCAAAGCAGCTAACTCAACAACCTCCACCTTGAGAACTCCTTGGCAACAAAAATAAGAAATCGACAACACATCCATAATATTCCCCTTTAAAATTATCATGGGGAACCAAATTTGGAATTTTGGCCTAAACAAAATTTGGCCAAGTATATATTATATCCCATTGGAGCATATGCGTTGAGTAAGAGCATTTGTGCGCTATATGTTCAGCTTGGACAACAAGAATACTCATCATGTGAATTGTCTAACACTTCAAGCCCATTAATGTAGAGAGAATCACTGGAGGATTTATCTCTTTACATGTGTGTATGTACAACTTGGAATGTGAATGCTTGAATCAGATACCTTATTTTGTATATTCAACACATGATTCAAGAAATTAACGAAAATTCAGAAAAATTGGCAAGCATTTCGATTGTTTTACTCCTATGATAAAATATACTTGTAACGAAGTTTTGTAACTGTATTTAGACATACGGGCCTCCCCTGTGCGACTCCCCTTCATTAAACGATAACTTCTTGTACTAATTCCAGTTTCTTTGTTTACATTGGACACCAACTAGCTTGCATGAGTTCCCCTAAACACCTAGCATGCATGTTAGTTCCCACTTAACCCTGGATTATTCACCTAGGTCATTTGATCACTATGCTTGAAGAGCTTGTATACTGTAAGCTTAGAGAATATACTAGAGGACTTGGATGTTATAAGTGAGAAATTAATGGTGGACTTGGTGGTATTCATGCTAGTTTGGTGTGCACCCTTTGAAGTGGCTACAAGTGGCTTAGTGTGATGCCTCTCTAAACCAAGTTTTCTAGTTATGGTTTTGTTATTGATGGTAAATACCCTAGCTAGGGTTTGGAGATATTCCAACTATCCACATTGTTTTTATCTTTCAATAATGGGTCATCCCCGAGTTGGGGCTTTGACAGCCAAATCCACGTACAAATTTGGTACCATTACCAGACTAAGACACCAAACCGTAGCAACCTCCAACCTATAGGCTCATGCGCCCAATCAACCTACACCCAAGAATGCAAACTGTTCTCCGCACTAGCGATTCCTCAACCCATGCTCACATTCCCCATCAACCTGCACATAGGCAGTGTACACCCTTTTCTGCACCCAAGGTTCGTCAGGCTATGTATGTGTGGAATCAAGAGTGGACTTGTAGGTATTCATTCTAGTTTGTTGTTCACTCTTTGAAGTGGCTACAAGTAGCTTAGTGTGAATTTTTGCTAGGCCATCTTCAGTAATTATGGTTTGTTGTTGGTGGTGGATGCCCTAGCTAGTGTTTTAAACTATATTCCCATAAAAATTAAGTAGTTTCTAATGTTGGGTACAAATGCTAATTTAATATCATAGTGAGTAGAATTTGTTGAGTAAGATCATTGGACGATTGGATGCTTGAATTAGACAACAAGGATCCTTGCTATGAGAAGTGCTTGACATTTGGAACCCATGCTTGGAGAATTTAACACTTGAGGATTGATCTCTTCACATTTGTACACCTTGGAGAGTCAACACTTGACTCTTTATCTATTGCAATGGCCCTTGGATGTCACGCATTAAACAGCCTTAATTTAAGGCTATGGGCCACATTAGTGTTAGTGGGCGCCTACTAACAATAATGTGGTCCATAGCCTTAAACTAAGGGGGTCTAATGCATGACATCCAAGGGTCATTGCATCCCTACGTCAAGCTTAGCCAATATTTCTCCAAAAGGTAATAAGGGGGCAACAATTAGCATATCTCTATTACGATCATATGTTAGGCAAAGCATCCAACTCAACAACCTCCACCTTATGAATTACTTCGCAAGTAAAATAAGAAATCACCAACACATCCATAATGTTCCTATCCTATGACAAGCATGAACGACATTAGAGTAGTTTATGGTGTTTCTCATATATGCTAATTTAGCATCCTATGCCCATCATTGTAAATTGAATATAGTAGTCATAAAATAATTATGTTTCGTTAATGAACCTATATTAGAGTTATTATAATTGTATTGATGCAAGGGTTGAAAGAGCTAGGGTTTGTGACAACCAAAATCTAGAGAAGACATGATCTACTAGGGTTTAATATCTTTGGGTGACAAGGAACTAGGATATGTGGAAAAGAGACCCCATCTAAGTCTTGGATCAGTATTCTTGGAGAGCTTGTAGCATGTAAGCTTAGAGAGTCTCCTAGAGAAATTAGATGACATAAGTGAGAAATTAATGGTGGGCTTGGTGCTATTCATGCTAGTTTTTTGTGCACCCTTTGAGGTGGCTACAAGTGGCGTAGTGTGATGCATTGCTAGACCATAATTTATAGTCATAGTTTGTTCATAGTCGATACCCTAGCTAGGGTTTGGAAGCGTTCCAAGTGTCCTAGTATTTGTAAAGGTTAATGGACATGTGCCAACTCTTCATAAGCTAGTTGGTATGTACTTATAACTTCATTTGTTGTATAACGAAGTACCTTGATGTGCACACATTTTATACTTGTGGATCTAATGTTGGGTACAAATGCTAATTTAATATAATAGGGAGTATAATATGTTGAGTAAGATCATTGGACGATTGGATGCTTGAATTAGACAACAAGGATCCTTGCCATGAGAAGTGCCTGACATTTGGAACCCATGCTTAAACTGTGCAACACTTCAGGATTGATCTCTTCACATGTGTTCACCTTGGAGAGTGAGCGCTTGACTCTTTATCTTGTATATTGCAGTGGCCCTTGGATGTCATTCATTATACACCCTTAGTTTAAGGCTATGCCACATTATTGTGGTCCATAGCCTTAAACTAAGGGTGTCTAATGAATGACATCCAAGGGTTATTGCATCCCCACATCAAGCTTAGCCAACATTTCTCCAAAAGGTAATAAATTGGCAACAATTAGCATATCTCCATTAGGATCATATGTTAGGCAGAGCAGCCAACTTAACAACCTCCACCTTAAAAATTCCTTCGCAACAAAAATAAGAAATCGCCAACACATCCATAATATTCCCCTATAAAATTATCGTGTGAAACCAAATATGGAATTTTGCCCTAAAGGAAATTTGACCAAGTAAATATTATATCCCATTGGAGCATATGCGTTGAGTAAGAGCATTCGTGCGCCATGTGTTCAGCTTAGACAACAAGAATCCTCATGATGTGAATTGTCTAACACTTCAAGCCCATTAATGAAGAGAGCATCACTAGAGGATTTATCTCTTTACATGTGTGCAACTTGGAATGTGAACGCTTGAATTGGATACATTATCTTGTAGATTAGGCACATGATTCAAGAAATTAATGAAAATTCAGAAAAACTGGCAAGCATTTAATTTGTTTTACTCCTCTGATCAAGTCTACTTGTAATGAAGTTTTATAACTATATTTAGACATATGGGCCTCCCCTGTGCAGCTCTCCTTCATTAAAAGATAACTTCTTGTACTAATTCAGGTTTCTTTGTTCTCATTGGACACCAACTAGCTTCCATGACTTCCCCTAAACACCTAGCACGCATGTTAGTCCCGACCTAGGCCCTAGATTATTCACGTGAGCCTTTAGATCACTATGCTTGAAGAGCTTGTATAATATAAGCTTAGAGAATATTCTAGAGGATTTGGATGATATAAGTGAGAAGTTAATGGTGGGCTTGGTGGTATTCATGCTAGTTTGGTGTGCACCATTTGAAGTGGCTACAAGTGGCGTAGTGTGATGTCTCGCTAGACCACGTTTTCTATTTATAGTTTGTTGTTGATGGTCGATACCCTAGCTAGATTTTGGAAGCATTCCAACTGTCCACATTGTTCTTTTTCTTTCAATAATGGATCATCCATGAGCTGCATCTTCAACACCATGTGGTAATAGCTCAGCCAAATCCACTTACACATCTGGTACCATTAACAGACTAAGGTCACAAACCGTAGCGACCTCCAACCTATAGGCTCACGCCCCCAATCAACCTACACCCAAGAATGCACACCATTCTCTACACTAGCTATCCTCAACCTATGCCACGACCTCCACGGAGTCTTACACAGTCGAAAAGTGACGTTCTCAGACTCCTGTGGCTCCGCACGTTCTTGTTGCTCTTCGAGCTTGCCAAGTATGCTCCAAGTCCTTATATCAAACCCTTGAATCCTCCAACCTCCTCGCTCACATCCCCCAACAACCTGCAGATAGTCAGTGTACACCCCGAGCTCGGGCTTCGACACTATGGGGTAATAGCTCAGCCAAATCCACATACACATCTGGTACCATTAATAGACTAAGGTTCCAAAGTGTAGCAACCTCTAACCTATAGGCTCATGCCCCCAATCAACCTGCACCCAACAATGCACACCGTTCTCTAAACTAATGATTCCTCAACCTATCACACTACCTCCAACGCATCTTACTCAGCCGGAAAGAGACACTCTCAAACTCATATGGCTCCAAGAATTCATGCTGCCCTTTGAGCTTGCCAAGTATGCTCCAAGTCCTTATATCAAGCCCTTGAATCCTCCAACCTCCTGGCTCACATCCCCCATCAACCTGCACATAGGCAGTGTACACTCCTTTCTGCACCTAAGGTTCGTCGGACTATGTGTGTGGGGAAGCAAGGGTGGAATTGTAGGTATTCATGCTAGTTTGTTGTTTACTCTTTGACGTTGATACAAGTAGCTTAGTGTAATTCCTTGCTAGGCCATCTTCACTAGATATAGTTTGTTGCTGATGGTGATGCCCTAGCTAGTGTTTGGAACCATTTGAAGTGTCATATCCTATGACAAGCATGAACGACATGTACCAACTTGTCATAGGCTAATTGGTATGCACTTTTAACATTATTTTTTGTATAAATGAAGCATATTTCTATTCACAATTTCTGTAGTTGAAGATCTAATTTTGACCATATTTTCAGATAGAGATTAGAGTAGTTTATGCTAATGCTCATATATGCTAATTTAACATCTTGTGACCATCATTGTAAATTGAATATAATAATCATCAAATAATTGTGTTTCGTTAATGAACCTATATTACAGTCGTTATAATTGTATTGATGCGAGGGTTGAAGGAGATAGGGTTTGTGAAAACCAGAATCAAGAGAAGCGTGATCTACTAGGATTTGATATCTTTGGGTGAAAAGGAACTAGGATATGTGGCGAAGAGACCCCATCGAAGACTTGGATCAGTATGCTTGGAGAGCTTGTAGCATGTAAGCTGAGAGAGACTCCTAGAGGAATTAGATGATATAAGTGAGAGATTAATGGTAGGCTTGGTGGTATTCATGCTAGTTTGTTGTGAACTCTTTGAAGTGGCTACAAGTGGCTTAGTGTGATGCTTTGCTAGACCATATTTGCTAGTCATAGTTTGTTGTTCATGTTGGATACCCTAGCTTGGGTTTGGAAGAATTCCAAGTGTCTTAGTATTTTTCAATCTTAATGGACATGTGCAAACTTTTCATAAGCTAGTTGGTATGTACTTGTAACTTCATTTGTTGTATAACGAAATACATTGATGTCCACACATTTTATACTTGTAGATCTGACTTTTAGAGTAAATTCCCATGGAATCTAGGTAGTTTTTAATGTTGGGTACAAATGCTAATTTAATATAATAGTGAGTAGAATTTGTTGAGTAAGATCATTGGACGATTGGATGCTTAAATTAGACAACAAGGATCCTTGCTATGAGAAGTGCTTGACATTTGGAACCCATGCTTGGAGAGTGTATCACTTGAGGATTGATCTCTTCACATGTGTACACCTTGGAGAGTGAGCACTTGACTCTTTATCTTGTATATTGCAATGGCCCTTGGATGTCATTCATTAGACACCCTTAGTTTAAAGCTATGGGCCACATTAGTGTTAGTGGGCGCCCACTAAGATTAATGTCATCGATAGCCTTAAACTAAGGGTGTCTAATGAATGGCATCCAAGGGTCATTGGATCCCTACGTCAAGCTTAGCCAACATTTCTTCAAAAGGAAATAAGGTGGTAACAATTAGCATATCTCCATTAGGATCATATGTTAGGCATAGCAACCAACTCAACAACCTCCACCTTAAGAATTCATTGGCAACAAAAATAAGAAATCGCTAACACATCCATAATATTCCCCTTCAAAATTATTGTGGGAAACCCAATATGGAATTTTGGACAACAAGAATCCTCATCATGTGTATTGTCTAACACTTCAAACCATTAATGTAGAGAACATCACTAGACAATTTATCTCTTTACATGTGTACAACTTGGAAAGTGAACACTTGAATTGGATACCTTATCTTGTAGATTAGGACCATGATTCAAGAAATTAACGAAAATTCGAAAAAATTGGCAAGCACTTCTATTGTTTTACTCAGATCAAATCTAATTGTAATGAAATTTATTAATTGTATTTAGACATACGGGCCTCCCCTGTGCAACTCTCCTTCATTAAAAGATAACTTCTTGTACTAATTCAGGTTTCTTTGTTCACACTAGACACAAACTAGCTTACATGACTTCCCCTAAACACCTAGCATGCATGGTAGTCTCCACTTAGACCCTAGATTATTAACGTGGGATCTTGGATAACTATGTTTGAAGAGCTTGTATAATGTAAGCTTAGAGAATATCCTAGAGAACTTGCATGATATAAATAAGAAATTAATGGTGGACTTGGTGGTATTCAAGCTAGTTTGGTGTGCACCCTTTGAAGTGGCTACAAGTGCCTTAGTGTGATGCCTCGCTAGACCACAACTTTTAGTTATGGTTTGTTGTTGATTGTGGATACCCTAGCTAGGTTTTGAAAGCATTCCAACTGTCCACATTGTTCATTTTCTTTCAATAATGGATCATCCCTGAGCTGCGGCTTCAACACCATGTGGTAATAGCTCAGCCAAATCCACTTACACATCTGGTACCATTAACAGACTAAGGTCACAAATCGTAGTGACCTCCAACCTATAGGCTCACGCCCCCAATCAACCTGCACCCAAGAATGCACACCATTCTCTACACTAGCGATCCTCAACCTATGCCATCACCTCCACGAAGTCTTACACAGTCGAAAAGAGACGTTCTCAGACTCATGTGGCTCCACGAGTTCTCGCTGTTCTTCGAGCTTGCCAAGTATGCTCCAAGTCCTTATATCAAACCCTTGAATCCTCCAACCTCCTCAGTCACATCCCCCACCAACCTGCAGATAGGCATTATACACCCTTTTCTGCACCTAAGGTTTGTCGGGCTATGTGTGCGGGGAATCAAGGGTGGACTTGTAAGTATTCATGCTAGTTTGTTGTTCACTCTTGGAAGTGGATAAAAGTAGCTTAGTGTAATTCCTTGTAGGCCATCTTCATTAGTTATGGATTGTTGTTGATGGTGGATGCCCTAGCTAGTGTTTGGAAACATTTGAAGTGTCCTATCTTATGACAAGCATGAACGACATGTACCAACTTGTCATAGCCTAATTGGTATGTATTTCGAACTTTATTGTTGAGCATAATTTGTTGAGTAAGATCATTGGATAATTGGATGCTTGAATTAAACAACAAGGATCCTTGCTATGAGAAGTGCTTGACATTTGGAACCCATGCTTGGAGAGTGAAACACTTGAGGATTGATCTCTTCACATGTGTACACCTTGGAGAGTGAGTGCTTGACTCTTTATCTTGTATATTGCAATGGTCCTTGGATGTCATTCATCAGACACCCTTAGTTT
>APFE030968663.1:16638-27730 GCA_000404065.3 Pinus taeda
TCTGAAGAAAGAGGGGGTATACTGCATGGGTAGTTGACCGGTAGAGGTCAACATCTGGCTCTACTTGGGGACACGTTGCTGCTTGCAGGAATGTGAGAATCCAGAATCTGCACCCATACAACACACAGATAAGAATAAGTAGCGTCCATTCTAAAATCATCATATACATTAAGCACAGGAAAGATAAAAAGCTCGTCATTTATTGACTAACTAATAACATGAAAGTAAATTTAATCCTACAGACAAAAATGAAATGCTGAAAAGACAAGGATCAGGGATAGAAATACGATACAAAGGATGCCCTACGGCATCAGATGTGTTCAATATAGTTCATACTGAGCATTTGCCTGCTTTCAGGCAAATCTGTCGGCTGCTTGTCGGATGTACCATGTCCAATTTTGCATATGGTGGGACTCCTTCCTATCCGAAAATCAAGCTGCTCGCGGCCATCTGATGCATCAAATCTTCTTCTTATTTTCCTTTTCTTGCGCTTTTTCTTTCTGGCAGGTCGAATTACTGATGACCTGGAACTTTCAGTTTCAAAGCTCTCAGGTGAAATGTGTAAGACATGCATGCTAAGTCTTTTTGTGTCTTGCATCTGATTTTTATCGTTTTTAAGTTTATCTGGATCACCTTCTTTAACCACCTTTCAATCGAACCAATGACTTCCTCATAGTAAGATGGAGCTTGTTGCGACAAATGAGAAGGCTCCTGATTTATCTGGCTAGAGTATTCAACTTTTATAACACTGATTTCCCCGGTATGATCTTCTTTCATGGTTAATAACTTTTTCTGAAGATATATCTGATTAGCTTCCATATCTCTTATTATTTTATCGTCTTTTTCCTTTATGATCATCAAGCAATGCTGCATAGAGTTTATCTCTTCCTCATGATTTGCTTGCATGGTAGCCAACTGATTATTATGATCAAATGTCATGATAGTCATTTCTTCATCCATAGTTAATAACTTGTTTTGCATAGAATTAAATTTCCCTATCATGATTAGCTTTCATGGTCATCAACTTCCTCGAAGCGAAACTGCTCTCATAAAACTAATCTCCGTGTTGTGACTAACTTCATGTCTCAATTTCCTTAGCATGTTGATTTTGCATGATTTCCATCTCCCTATTACGTTTTTCCAGGTGGGTGCATAAAGTTCTCACATCATTGGCGTATTTAGTTTGATTGATCTCCATATTTTTCACCAGCAACATTAGTTCCTGTATAATTTGTTTTTGATCTTCCTTTTCATTGTCATTTGTCCCTGCTTTTCCATTATCATGAATCTGATCTGTAATGGCACATTCTGATATGAAGCATTGTCCTGGAATCTTTTACTGACAGCTGGACCTTTTTCATTCTGCTGCACAGTTTTAGGGGCACAAAGCGGACTATCTGGATAACCATATCTATCTTTAAAAGCATTGACAATATCTTGTAAAAAAGTGAAAGAACCTTCAAGACAATTATTAAACCAATTCAAAGCATCACCCTCTAAGGAAAAGACAAAAAGACGCATTTTGACATCTTCGTGATCGTACTGAGAGGGTCTACAACATATGATCATTATGCGAGTGAACAAGCCTAGATGCCTTTTTACAGCGATTGCATCACCACTTGAGAACAAAGGTAATTTAGAGATGGCCACTTCCGGAAGATCATGGAGGTCATCAAAATGACACAGTTTAAACAAATAATCCATGATGAATAACAAAGGACCAAATGGATGATAGAACGAGATCTCTGCACAAGAAAATCAATCAATGAAGGAAATGGAGTCGCCACTTGAACAATAAATCTGATTCTAAGATCTAAAAGGGTACCCGCAAACAGATATGAGGAAGGCTTCTTGTCTGGAAAAAATGAGAAAATGGAGTCGCCACCCAAACAAGAAACTAGCTGAAAAGAAGCTGTTGATATGACGAAAGGTAAGGCGATGAAAAGATCAAGAGATGCCAAAAATTTTGAAGCTGCCAGCTCAGATGAGAGATGAGAAGATGAGAAGATGAATGTCGATGAAACCCCAGGGACAGAAAAACTCTGTCCCCAGCAACGGCGCCAAAAAATGTTGTCGCGCAGATTGACACGACAACGCTCAAACCGGGGGCTGTCACTCTGATCCCCGATCCCTCCGTTTAAGCCTGTCCCCCGCGGCTAAGGGGGTAGACCCTGTGAGATGATGAAGACCAACTGTCGACCAGTTGGTTGGGAGACACGAGACACGATAAGATAAGCACTAGATGAATTTGATTAACTTAGCAGACCAGTGCCTTAAGAGATTGTTATTAAGATGATTACTTGTTAAATGATTATAAAAACATGAAACGTAAACAACAATCATTTATCATCAGCGAAACCACAGGACCAAAACGATATCCAGCAACTGAAAACCTCGAAAAGATAAATGCTTAAAACCACCACGAGAATCGTAAATTGCTTCACCAGATATCAATTTCGTGTCTTGACTTGAAAAAATTAGAACTCAGCGTGAAAGATAAAGCATGAAAACAACTGAATCTGGCCAAAAATAATATTCCCAAAAATTTTAGATTTTTTCAAATTTTTTTTTTTATTATTTTATTAATTTTTTTTTCTATAAATCAAATGAAAATAAAAAGGATCTAAATTAAATCTTATTAAAAAAAATGAAAATCCTAAAAATAAAAAAAAAAAAATCTAAAATCTAAACCCTAGATAAGATTTTTATTTTTATATTTATTATTATTTTTTTTATATTTTATTAAATAAATTAAAAAAAAAAAACTAGTCTAAAACTAAATAAAATCAAAACCTAAAAAAAAATCAAAACTAAAAAAACTAAAAGTTAACCCCTTTTTTATTTTTAATTTTTATTATATAAAAAAAAAAAAAAAAAAAAAAAAAAAAAAAAAAAATTTAAAAAATCTAAATTGAAACAAAATAAAGATCTAATTTAAAATCTAAACTAAACATATATATATATGAACTATATTAAAACAAAAAAAAAAAATGAAAATCACAGAAACGTAACTAACATAACTATGACTGCGGCTACGCTAAATAAACTATGCATATCCCAAAGCCAAATGCAAAATTGATTTGGAAATTTAAATGCCCCACGACACTGCCCCGACTCAACCTGGAAGTGGTTACCTGGCCCGTGACGCAAAAAAAAATCGATTCTAAATGAAGCTTAATGCTGCACGACGATGCCCAGCTAACGGCTGATGATCCAAGCACGTTCCTCTGATGGGGAAGCTACCACAGCGTTCTGTTTGCGTTTTAGTGTTTGTTTGCAGGTTGCAGAATGAGGCAGCAGAGGCGTCCACCTCGCTGCGTGTATAAATCTGACTGCCGTTTTTTTTTGTTGCAGGCAAGAACGCGTGCGGGTATGGAGGAAATGATGGTATATGTACAGGGAAATACCCACGTTTTCTAATATCACTGGAAATACCCACGTTTTCTATCAAAGGCTGGAATCGTTTTGAATGCGTTTTACAGGTATGGATGGCGGTGGGTGAAAAAATTTCGACGGCCAGGAGTTTATCCACGCTACACGCAGGTGACCCAGGATTAAAGCTTTGAAGGATGGACCCAGAGCTGCGTGGATACCCAAACGATGCTCACGCAAACCTGAAAACTCGACTGTAAAAAAAATTGAATGTGGCTGAGTTTTGATGGTGCGTTTGCTGGAGTGTGTTTGCAGGTTTGGACAGCAGACAGCGTGAAGTTTGGATGCAGATTGGAGGCCTGGGCAGGTAGATCAATCGACAGCAAAAATCTTATCATCGAAACCCTCGAACCTGTGCAATATCTGTGAATAAAACAAAAAATTTAAGAACCCTAGGTCAAAAAAAAAAAAAAAAAATTTGAAACCCTAGAACAATTAAAATTTACAAAATTTTTTGGCCCCTTAACAACCAGATTCACCAATAAGCATAGAAAGTTTTTTTTAAGAAATAACGATTTCAGATTTTCACTGTGAAGAACTTCAAAAAATCTCTCATGCAAAAAGGAACAATAAACCGAATGATAGACCCAGGATCAAATCCAACTGGGTTCAACAAAAAATGCTTGTGGGAGTTGGCTGATTCAGTCGAGAACTTCCCCGAACGCCCACAAAATTTCTTCAGAAAATGTTTTCTGCACAGCTCAAAACAACCATCAGTAAAGAGGGCCAAAATGTTGCTAGATCTCAGGAAGTAATGGAGATACCTGCCATTACTTCAGAAACCCTAACAGCACCCAAACCCTAGCAAGTGAACAAGATACCTGTGCTCAGAATACTCTACAAAAAGCTATTATTAACAGCTGAAAATAACATATGCAGAAAATTAAACAATCTCACAGCATTTCAAGAGAGTAACACCAGCAAGATATGGACCCCAAAGTCTTCTTTTATTAAACCAGAAACACAGATTTACAAGAGAGCTTCTTCAGTTCTGACTCACAATCCCATGATCTGAATGACCCCTAAACCCTATATAGGAAATGATCCAAACGGCTAGTTCGAGTGTCCATGTTGAAGAGATCTCGACCGTCGATGAGATCAAGACATCTCTAATCTCATCCGTCCGATTTTATAAAATATTTTTGCAAGGCATTCACAAAAAATATTATTATTATTATTAGGTTTTTTGCTGAATCTTATTATTATTTTATATTTTTATATTATATATATATATATATTAAATATATATATATATAATTATTATTTTTTAATTTTTTATTTTAATTTATTTTAATATTTATTATTATTTTTATTCATTTTTAATTTCTTAATTCTTTTAAAAGGATCATCGAACTAAGCCTTTGGAAACATCACCTAGGACCTAGGACTTGGACTCATGAGGGAACAAAACATTTTTCGACCCTCAGGACACATTACATCATGACTTTAACAATTTACATCTTAAGGGAGAAAAACCCCTTTAACACAGACCCTCACGAATCACCCAGTTTTGCGACACAACTATAATCTAGCAGATCAACACACTAGGATTCTCTAAAATTTCAATGACAAAATCTATCCCGGCTTTGGGGTCAGGTTTGAAGGAAAACTCTGCCGATCCGTGGATCGGTGAAACGAAAAACCTTCCGGGACATAGATTATCATAGGAAAGTTAGGTCCACCTAGGCAATTTACAACACGACTCACATCTGCTAGGATTATTTATAATTAATACATGCAGACTGGGTTTACAATTAAATTGATCAGGTTGTTGATGACTGCAGGATGGCACGGATACGATGATCAGGTGTTGCCCCTTTTTGCGAAGAAAAAAGGGGGTGTACTGCATGGGTAGTTGACCGGTAGAGGTCAACAGAACCCATGCTTGGAGAATGAATAATTGAGGATTGATCTCTTCACATGTGTACACCTTGGAGAGTGAGCACTTGACTCTTTATCTTGTATATTGCAATGACCCTTGGATGTCATTCATTAGACACCCTTAGTTTAAAGCTATGGGCCACATTAGTGTTAGTGGGAGCCCACTAACACTAATGTGGCCCATAGCCTTAAACTAAGGGTGTCTAATGAATGACATCCAAGGTTTATTGCATCCCTATGTCAAGCTTAGCCAACATTTCTCCAAAAGGTAATAACGTGGCAACAATTAGCGTATCTCCATTAGGACCATATGTTAGCCAGAGCAACCAACTCAAAAACCTCCACCTTAAGAATTCCTAGCTAGTGTTTGAAAACATTTGAAGTGTCATATCCTATGATAACCATGAACAACATGTACGAATTTGTCATAGGCTAATTGGAAATTAAGTAGTTTCTAATGTTGGGTACAAATGCTAATTTAATATAATAGTGTGTAGAATTTGTTGAGTAAGATCAATGGAAGATTGGATAATTGAATTAGACAACAAGGATCCTATGAGAAGTTCTTGACTTTTAAAACGTGAACTCAACAACCTCCACCTTAAGAATTCCTTGACAACAAAAATAATAAATCGCCAACACATCCATAATATTCCACTTTAAAATTATTGTGGGGAACCAAATATGGAAATTTGGCCTAAAGAAAATTTCACCAAGTAAATATTACATCCCATTGGAGCAAATGCGTTGAGTAAGAGCATTTTTGTGCTATATGTTCAGCGTGGACAACAAAAATCCTCATCATGTGAATTGTCTAACACTTCAAGCCCATTAATATAGAGAGCATCAATGGAGTATTTATCTCTTTACATGTGTACAACTTGGAAAGTGAATGCTTGAATTGGATACCTTATCTTGTAGATTAGACACATGATTCAAGGAATTAACGAAAATTCAAAAAAAAAAAAATAAATTGGCAAGCATTTCGATTGTTTTACTCCTCTGATCAAATCTACTTGTAACGAAGTTTTGTAACTGTATTTAGACATACAAGCCTCCCCAATGCAACTCTCCTTCATTAATAGATAACTTCTTGTACTAATTCAGGTTTCTTTGTTCACATTGAACAATAACTGGTTTGCATGACTTTCCCTAAACACCTAGCACGCATGTTAGTCCCCACTTAGGCCCTGGATTATTCACGTGGGCCCTTGGATCACTATGCTTGAAGAGCTTGTATAATATAAAATTAGAGAATATCCTACAGAACTTGGATGATATAAGTGAGAAAATGATGGTGGACTTGGTGGTATTCATGCTAGTTTGGTGTGCACCATTTGAGGTGTCTACAAGTGGCTTAGTCTGATGCCTCGCTAGACCACATTTTCTAGTTATGGTTTATTGTTGATGTTCGATACCCTAGCTAGGTTTTGGAAGCGTTCCAAGTGTTAAAATTGTTCTTTTTATTTCAACAATGGGTCATCCCCGAGCTGGGGCTTCGACACCATGGGGTAATAGCTCAACCAAATCCACATACATATCTGGTACCATTAACGGACTAAGGTGCCAAACCGTAGCAACCTCCAACCTATAGGCTCACGCACCCAATCAACCTGCACCGAAGAATGCACACCGTTCTCTGCACTAGTGATCCCTCAACCTATGTCACCACCTCCACGGCGTCTTACTCGGATATAAAGAGACATTCTCAAACTCCTATGAATCCAAGAGTTCTTGTTGCTCTTAGAGCTTGTCAGGTATGCTCCAAGTCCTTATATCAAACCCTTGAATCCTCTAACCTCCTAGCTCACATCCCCCATCAACCTTCACATAGGCAGTGTACACCCATTTCTGCACTTAAGGTTCGTCAGGCTATGTGTGTGGGGAAGCAAGGGTGGAACTGTAGGTATTCATGCTAGTTTGTTGTTCACTCTTTAGACTGGATACAAGTAGCTTAGTGTGATGTCTTGCTAGGCCATCTTCATTAGTTATGTTTTGTTTTTTATGGTGGATGCCATCGCTAGTGTTTGAAAACATTTGAAGTGTCATATCTTATGACAAGCATGAATCACATGTACCAACTTTTCATAGGCTAATTGGTATGTACTTCTAACTTTATTATTTGTATAAATGAAGTACATTGCTATCCACAATTTCTGTAGTTGAAGATCTAATTTTGACCATATATTCACATAGAGATTAGAGTAATTTATGGTGTTGCTCATATATGATAATTTATCATCTTGTGTCCATCATTGTAAAGTGAATATAGTAGTCCTAAAATAATTGTGTTTCTTTAATGAACCTATATTAGAGTCGTTATAATTGTATTGTTGCGAGGGTTGAAGGAGCTAAGGTTTGTGATTACCAAAATCTAGAGAAAATGTGATCTACTAAGGTTTGATATCTTTGGGCAGTGAAAATTTTAGGGGCTAATATTTGCCCATGGGCTAATTTTCTATACTTTTTCCAACAAAAAAAATTCGTTAATTTCCATTTTTTTGTAAAAAATGATTCGCCCAAATTTTATAGAATGAAATTATTTTACCCTAAAAATCATCAAAAAATTATATATAGACTATATAAAAATATTATAAATTTGAATATTTTTACAAAAATATCTCCAAACATTTTATAGATTTCATATGATGGACTAGTGGGATTCGCCAAGGTTTCTAAACTTTAAGATAAATTTCCATCCTTAAAATTTTCCTTGTCTTTGGGTGACAAGGAATTAGGATATGTGGCGAAGAGTCTCCATCGAAGACTTGGATCAGTATGCTTGGAGAGCTTGTAGCATGTAAGCTAAGGGAGACTACTAAAGGAATTGGATGATATAAGTGAGAGATTAATGGTAGGCTTGGTGGTATTCATGCTAGTTTGTTGTGCACACTTTGAATTGGCTACAAGTGGCTTAGTGTGATGTCTTGCTAGACCATATTTTCTAGTCATAGTTTGTTGTTCATGTTGGATACCCTATCTAGGGTTTGGAAGCATTCCAAGTGTCTTAGTATTTTTCAAGCTTAATGGACATATGCCAACTTTTCATAAGCTAGTTGGTATGTACTTGTAACTTCATTTGTTGTATAATGAAGTACCTTGATGTCCACACATTTTATACTTGTAGATCTGACTTTTAGATTATATTCCCATGGAAACTACGTAGTTTCTAATGTTGAGTACAAATACTAATTTAATATAATAGTGAGAAGAATTTGTTGAGTAAGATCATTCGACGATTGGATGCTTGAATTAGACAACAAGGATCTTTGCTATGAGAAGTGCTTGACAGTTGGAACCCATGCTTGGAGAGTGCAACACTTGAGGATTGATCTCTTCACATGTGTACACCTTGGAGAGTGAACACTTGACTCTTTATCTTGTATATTGCAATGGCCCTTTGACGTCATTCATTAGACACCCTTAGTTTAAGGATATGGGCCACATTAGTGTTAGTGGGCACCCACTAACAATAATGTTGTCCATAGCTTTAAACTAAGGGTGTTTAGTGAATGACATCCAAGGGTCATTGCATCCCTACGTCAAGCTTAGCCAACATTTCTCCAAAAGGTAATAAGGTGGTAACAATTAGCATATCTCGATTAAGATTATATGTTAAGCACAGCAGCCAACTCAACAACCTCCACCTTAAGAATTTATTGGCAACAAAAATAATAAATCGCCAACATATTCATAATATTCCCCTTTAAAATTATCGTGGGAAACCAAATATGGAATTTTGGCGTAAAGGAAATTTGACCAAGTAAATATTATATCCCATTGGAGCATATGCGTTGAGTAGGAGCATTCCTGTGTTATATGTTCAACTTGGACAGCAAGAATCCTCATCATGTGAATTGTCTAACACCTCAAGCCATTAATGTACAGAGCATCACTGGAGGATTTATCTCTTTACATGTGTACAACTTGGAAAGTGAACGCTTGAATTGGATACCTTAACTTGTAGATTAGGCACCTGATTCAAGAAATTAATGAAAATTCAAAAAAAATGGCAAGCATTTCGATTGTTTTACTCCTAGGATCAAATCTAATTGTAATGAAGTTTTGTAATTGTATTTAGACATACGGGTCTCCCCTGTGCATCTCTCATTCATTAAAAGATAACTTCTTGTACTAATTCAGGTTTCTTTGTTCACATTGGATACCAACTAGCTTGCATGACTTCCCCTAAAAACCTAGCACGCATATTAGTCCCCAGTTAGGCCCTAGATTATTCACGTGGGCCCTTGGATCACTATGCTTGAAGAACTTGTATAATGTAAGCTTAGAGAATATCCTGGAGGACTTGCATGATATAAGTGAGAAATTAATGGTATACATGGTGGTATTCATGCTAGTTTGGTATGCACCCTTTGAAGTGGCTACAAGTGGCTTAGTGTGATGCCTCGCTAGACCACATTTTCTAGTTATGGTTTATTGTTGATAGTGGATACCCTAGCTAGGTTTCGGAAGCATTCCAAGTGTCCACATTGTTATTTTTCTTTCAACAATGGGTCATCCTCGAGCTGGGGCTTCGACACAATGTGGTAATAGCTCAACCACACCATGTGGTAATAGCTCAGCCAAATCCACGTACACATCTGGTATCATTAACAGACTAAGGTGCCAAACTGTAGTGACCTCCAACCTATAGGCTCAAACCCCCAATCAACTTGCACCCAATAATGCACATCGTTCTCTACACTAGCGATCCCTCAACCTATGCCACCACCTCTACAACGTCTTACTCAACCCAAAAGGGACATTCTCAGACTCCTGTGGCTCCATGAGTTCTTTCTGCTCTTCGAGCTTGCCAAGTATGCTCCAAGTCCTTATATCAAACCCTTGAATCCTCCAACCTCCTGGCTCACATCCCCCACCAACCTGTAGATAGGCAGTGTACACCCTTTTCTGCACCTAAGGTTCGTCGGGCTATGTGTGTGGGGAATCAAGGGTGGACATGTAAGTATTCATGTTAGTTTGTTGTTCTCTCTTGGAAATTGATACAAGTAGCTTAGTGTGATGCCTTGCTAGGCCTTCTTCACTAATTATGGTTTGTTGTTGATGGTGGATGCCCTAGCTAGCGACTGGAAACATTTGAAGTGTTCTATCCTATGACAAGCATGAACGACATGTACCAACTTGTCATAGGCTATATGGTATGTACTTCTAACTTTATTGTTTGTATAAATGAAGTACATTGCTATGCACAATTTCTGTAGTTGAACATCTAATTCTTACCATATATTCACATAAATATTAAAGTAGTTTATGTTGAAGTGTTCTATCCTATGACAAGCATGAACGACATGTACCAACTTGTCATAGGCTATATGGTATGTACTTTTAACTTTATTGTTTGTATAAATGAAGTACATTGCTATGCACAATTTCTGTAGTTGAACATCTAATTCTTACCATATATTCACATAAATATTAAAGTAGTTTATGTTGTTGTTCATATATGTTAATTTAGCATCTTGTGCCCATCATTGCAAATTGAATATAGTAGTCATCAAACAATTGTGTTTCTTTAATGAAGCTATATTAGAGTCGTTATAATTGTATTGATTCGAGGGTTGAAGGAGCTAGTGTTTGTGACAACCAAAATCTAAAGAAGACATGATCTACAAGGGTTTTGATATCTTTGGGTGACAAGGAATTAGGATATGTGGCGAAGAAACCCCATCGAAGACTTGGATTAGTATGCACTTTTTCTGATTTATTCCTACCTACTTGTTATTTTTCTTTAACAAGTTATTTACAAAGTAAATACTAA
>APFE030968687.1:0-19422 GCA_000404065.3 Pinus taeda
TTTGCTTTTTTTTTTAGAGTGGTAGACCCTCGGAGGAAGCTCACACACACACACACACATATAAAATAAAACTAAACACCTTTAAATTAAAATTAAGCAATTAAATTAACTTATGGACTATTTCAATTTTTTACCTATATGTTAGTATTTAAATTATTAAGAATTAAAATAAATTGAAACTTTTTTATTTACATCAATTTTTTTGTTTTTACTTTTTTTTTTTTTAATTAACAGAACTTATAAGCGTTTTTTTTCTTCTCCTTCAGAGGGGGTCTAGGTAGACCCCTGGAAAGAAGCTCGAATATATCAACATCCATCACATCATGATGCATCATAATTGCATCAAATGGCAACTTTTTTCCGTGCCATTATTAACCTCCCCACTGAAACACTAACGACACGGAAAAAAGTTGCCTTTTGATGACGCAATTATGATGCATCATGATGTGATGGATATTGATATATTAAAACTTATAAAATTTGTATTAAACAAAATGTATTATTCACATAGTTTTAAAAACAAACACATGTTATTTTTTCATTCCAAAACAAAACAATTAAAACGTTTTGGCAATATATATGTAGCATTTGTCATCGTCTTTGACATTTAATTCCCAACCATGGTTGGCACAAGTGTTGGAGAAATGTGCCAAACACTGAACAACTTCTCTAAGCATGTCACGCCATGCTATGTTTGTAATGTTTTGCAGAATGCACATACACAATATCCAATAAACATGTCACCTCATGCTATGTTTGTAATGTTTTGCAATATGCACATACACAATATGCAAAAATGTATTGAATTAATAGAGGTTGTTACTATTTTGTAATTGACATTTAGTAGTTAGTGGGTTTGTTATAATTGTCACTGTTAACACGATTGTACTAATCTAAAAATATGTATGAGGGAAGATTTAGATATCTTTTTCTGGATATAGAATTCAAGAATACTGCTCTTTAAGAAAAGGCTAATTGTTGAATGCATGATTTTGATGCAGCCTAAGCCTCACATACCCATAATAAGCATATAAAATGCATGTCATATTCAATTCCTTACTTAGGGTAAACTCTCTTGAATCAAGGTTTAATGCTCTTTCAATAAACACTATGCAGAAATATTTCGTTTAACTATCCAAAGTCTAAAACTTATAAACCTTCTAGTGGAACCTTATAAAGACTGTTCCATGATATTTGGTTAATTCTTATCCACGCATATCGATAATACCCTTTAACTTGGATTTTAGTTTAAACCCAACATAATATATTTATTCCACTTTATTTCTATTATAACTCTTGTATAATAGAAATTATACATAAACCATTTAACCCTTCATTAACTTACCATTCTGTTGATTCACATGACTTTGCACATTTACCGATGCCCAACTTGCACTTCAAATCTCCACCGTTAATTTTCTTGTCTCAATCCAATGGTGATCACGCCATATTATGCGATAACTAGCATGATAGTTAAAATTTTGTAAGCATGCAAGAAATTTGTTTTGGTTGTGCTACGTGTCACCGCAACGGCTCATCGCGCTCTTCATAAAATTCCACTTACCACTTTATAACCGCGCGATATACCACTCACTGCTTTCAAAGACTGCTCTACTATTCTGCACGTTTTTCACCCTTCTATCGACACGTGCCTTAATGTGATCCGTCCATTTCTTGAATTTATTTTGCGCGACTTAATCCTGCCATCTATCTCCCTCAATCTTGTCTGCTGATTTGACTAATCCAATGACTATGCTTTGCTGCTACGTTCTTTTGCATCTTGTCTTAATTGTGTAATAGTCTTCTTGGCTTCTCATTTTGTGTATTGATTCTCATCTTACGATCTTCAATTGTTCTAACCTCGATCTTCGGCTCTGTGTATTTCTCACTTTTCTCCTTTTTCCTAGAAATTCTATGCGCGATTTCCTCCTCATCTTACTTCTGCACACTCTTAACCACTGTTTCTCCTCAGCTTCGGCTTGATTCTTCAATTGACTTCACTACAATCTGAAAACTGTAATACTTTTATGTGTTAGGTTTTTCTTGTTCTTCTTTGCGTTCATCTTGAACTACCTGCATACACATACTATGTGGAAATAACCTTATTTTCATACAATTTACAATTAATCACTCAAGTCACACCAAACAAATTTAGAAATCGAGTTATCTGTATTAATAAACAAATATTTACAAAAATAATTCCTTTCTGCCTTGATCTTCAACATCAATGGCCTTTTCCTTTCCTACTCGTGGCTTACAGTCAAACCCTATATGTTCCCTAGTCTTTGAACTCAGACTCTGACTCCTCCTCTATGTCTTTTAGGCTTACATTTATGCAAAAGGATTCTATAACCAATTCTTGGTTTAGATCCATAACCTTCTCAATCAAATTCCTAAAATCTCTTATTTATCCCTAAGGATCCTCTCTAATCCACAAAATCATCAAGTAATTCCTAATCTAAGCTTTATCAATCCCTATGAACTCTCAACTCTCCTAATTCTCTCATGTTCTCCAACATTCGAGAACATTTACAAAATCCTCCCAATATTTAATTAATTCATATTCCAAATCGCTCAAGACATTAATAATTACATTAATATGATACATAGGAATCCAACTTCCTTGAAAACACAAGACCCCTTAAGTTAACTAGAATACAATGAAATTGCTAAGCTGGATGCTCCAACATTAGACTCTAAAGGTTAAAACAATCATGATCTCCAGATCATGTGCTCCCAACCTTTGTCCTCCTGGATCCCATACTTTGTTCTGTAATTATTTTTAAGACCAAAATAAGCTTTCCATCACCCATTAATCCTTTTCTCAATGCTATAGTTCCAGTTGAGCTTGTGATGAATATTAATTCCTAGGTACTTGTAGGAAGACACTTCCTCCAAGTTACTATTGTCGTACATAAAATTAGCGTAAGTGTCCTTCTTGGATTTGATAATCATAAATTTTGTTTTGTCAGTGTTAACAATCATACCCATGGTAGAGCATAAATCCTTAAGAAGTATAAGTTACTTATCAAGATCAGATGGGCACCTTGCGAGAAGAACAATATCCTCAGTGTAGAGAAGAAGGATGATGACTATCCTAGCTAAGATCGTGTCAACACATCCTCCTTCCTCTAAACAACCTTCTAGCTTGTCGATGTAAATGCCAAATAGGGTAGGGGAGAGGGGGCAACCTTGTTTAACTCCAATATTACAATTAATATCTTTCGACCAGCCCTCATTGCTCTTTAACTTGGCAATTGCATTCTCGTATAACCTTATAGCAGCAACTCTCAACTCAAAAGGAACTTTTAGCTCTTCTAATATGTTATAAAGTTTGTTTTTAGGAACCGTATCGAAAGCATTTCTAAAGTCCACAAAGCAACAAAAGGGATTGGATTTATCATTGCGGCATTCCTCCACAATGATCCTAAGTGTAACGAGGTGGTTTGTTGTTGAGTGCTGCTTTCTAAAACTCGCTTGGCCTTTAGCCCGCTTACCTTCACTTTCAAGCCATATGCTCAACTTCCTTTCCAAAATAATACCATATAACTTGGCTAGGAGAAGTATGATCATAATTGCCCAATAATTAGAGGGGTTATTTGTATCCCCACTTTTAGAAATAGCGATAATGAGGCTTAGAGTCCATGGTTTAGGGAACCCTTTCTTGACCATTTGATTGAAAAGCTTGTGAATGTGGGGGATGAGGACAGGACCTCCAATTTTTAATATTTTTGCCTGGTAACCTTCAATGTCCTTAACTTTCTCATTAGCCAAGCGATTAACCCCAAAATCAATGTCTTCTAATGAGAAAACTTCTTTGGCTGTGAGCAGGGTTTCAAAGTTATCCATGACATTTGGAGATTCATAAAGCTTTTTAAGATAGGAATTCTAGTCGTGTAAAGAAAAAATATTATTATTTTTAGATTTCCTAGTTAGAATCTGCCTCCAGAATTTCCTAGGAGCTACCTTAGAGAGGTGTAAGAGATTCTCTTGTCTTTTACGAATATACTGCCTTTTTTCCTTTTAGTTAGGGCTTTGTATATTTTTATCTTGCCAATTTTAAGAGATTCATCAACAACTTCCTTAATTTCTCTCCTCGCACTTTTACAATCTTTGTCATACCATGGGTTGGTATTGCTATTTCTTTTATTACTTGAAACTTCAATTGAGAACTTTTTAATAGAATATGAGAGTGTTGTAGTAAAATTATGATAAAGATATTCTATGTTGTCTATACTAGATAAAGGAAGCAAATTAGTGTTTAATTCATTTAGAAAGATATCTTTTTTATTTCTATCAAAGATTATCTTCTTTTGGCTATAAGGATTATCTTCTATGGGATCTATATGCATGACAAAATTGAGAGTTATAAGTAATGGCCTATGTTCAGAGTCAGGCTCATGGTCGTTTAAGATGTCAAAATTAGTTATTTTGTTGTATAAAGAGAGATCGGAAATAACATAGTCTACCACGCTGCTACCAAGCCCATGGATGCAGATTATTTGGCTAGAATTGGGCCACTTCTTTAGACCGTTGCAAATTTGAGACCCTGACCACTACAGAGCTTGACTAGCTCCGACCCAAACAAATTCTCCCCGAGGTCTTTAGAGTTCCTTTTGTACCGGCTAGCTAGAGGAAGGTCTTCTTCTAACCAATGAGGATTAGGGTTGGAATGCTTAGAAGAATAGCTTGGTTGCTTGAAGTTCGAGCATTAAAGTCACCCATTAAAAAGATATTGCCTTCATTCCTTAAGCTAGAAATATCATTCTCTAAACCATTAATATTAAATTAAAAAAATATAAAAAAACATCAAATAATAATTTTCTATTAATAAAATTATAGAGAGTACATTTTTCAAAAATAATTTATCTCAAAAATTATATATTTATTTTTTAGTTATTTAAATAAATTTAAGCCATTTAAAGTTTAATAAATCATTTATAAATGTTTCTATTTTCCAAAAATTCTTTAAATATAGAGATTGGACTAAACACAATGTCACCGTGTCTTATAACATCTTTTATTGGAGTAAGCACATAACATCTTTTATTCTTAGTTAGGAACATGGTATAGCTAGCAACAAATGACACGACAATGGGAACAAAGCTATAATTTTCTTGGAGTGGCCAGGATCTCTCTTTTTAAGTCAAAAACATCGACGACAAGATTGTGGGTATCCAACGACGTGGTCACCGCAATTTGGAAATTCGAGCAGACATGGATGGAGGCCAGTTTTAATACTGAATCTTGGAGGCCAATTTTAATACTGAATCTTTTCAAGTCAAAAGTTGTGATGGAGTGCCCAAAATCTATCTTTTCCAGTCAAAAGTAGCGATGGCAAGACTGTGGTCTTCAACGACGTGGTTCCTGAAAATTGGAAATTCGACCAGCCATTCGAATGAGGCCAATTCTATTTCTATATTTTCCTTCTCTTCAGATACCGAAATCTATTGTTTAGACGCACTAATTTTAACGTTACATACAAAGTTAAATTTCATGTTTGGATACCTCTGTGATTTTCACCGCAACTTTGGATTCATAAAATTGGACGTGGTTGATTGAGCAACCACGTTGATAAAATGGGTGGTCTCCGTTGAAAACTCGAGACATTCCAATGGTTCGATTGTACGCGACATGCTTTACTTTGAAGAAGTGCTTCAATGCATGTCATAGCTTTGTTTCAGAGATGTTGCATCCCTCCCTAAAAGTGCCTGGCAACCCTGTGAAGAAAAAGATAACGTATTTTCACACAACAGAAGTGAATACAATTGCAGATTAATTCGAGATAATCACAGTGCATAATGGTCTCTCTTTCATAATATCCTTACTGGAATTATTAGGTGTTTGACATGAAAGATCTTTGTCAGCGTGCTCCATCCCTTCAATTTCTTCCCTAAATTTACTTTAGCTTCCTTACTCATGCTTCTTGATATTGCATCTTTGCACTTTTGTAAAACCGCTCTGAGAAGGTCAGTGCTCAATGTCTTGCGAAGCTCATTTTATCGACTCTGAAAGAAGACCTCTAAACGTTTTGTAATCAACAAAATAGTTGTTACATGGATCGATTCTTAGACCTCTAAACGTTTTGTAATCAACAAAATAGTTGTTACATGGATCGATTCTTCGAGCATGTTATCGAAATTTGATTTGGTTATTAACTTGAAGATCTTAGCAAGAATTCCTATTGCTACTCCGTGATGGTCACCTCCTTTATTTATTGCAAACCCGAGAACCTGCAAAATATTACAAGAAAGAAATTAAACAATCACATGAAGTTGTTTTGACATAGAACTGCAGTAGAAGACATTAATTTTCAAATGGAATATTACGATCACTAGATCCATTGACATAGTCATCACCGCAACGTGAACGACATGCGCCATTGATTTCTATGTTGGAATTAATGGAGAAAGCTAAACTTGGATTACTGTTATGATGGTGATAGAATTGAGACACTAATCTTAGATCTCAGATCATTTTATCTAGGGAGTGGTTGAAACCATCATTGTAGTGTGAGAGCCTATAAGTACTAGGTTCTCCGTAGTATTTTCTGTGTAGGGCTTGGGCACTCTCTAGGTATCTCATCTGGAGAGCCACTTAATTAATATAACATCAGTTTTTATCATGGTATCAGAGATTCAGGGTTGTCAATCCTGTAAGCTGAGTGGAGAGCGCGACTGAGGCGAAATGGTCGCTTGGATTAGAGGCTTAATAGCACCAATTTTATCAGTCAGCGCAGATTTCAAGTGTATAGTCGTGAAGACCTTCGCGAGTCTGTGGTGTTAACTTGCACCGACCATCTGCGTGTTGGGCTGTCATCTGAGAAGGTTGCTTGTCGTAGGGAGCGATTCCAGCTACGCATTTTCGTGAGTCGACTATTGAGAATATGAGTTCCAATATCTTCCGTGATTTTTCATGACCCAAATCTCTTGGGCGAGTTTTCGTGGGGGCTTGTGGACAATTGAAAATGGATGAAAGAGCATAAAATGTAATGGAAGATCCTCCATCATTAGAAACATAACATGATAGTTTTCCGACGGTATAATCTAGGGCAAGAGCAAACGATAATGTGTTTACAACAGTCAGCGGAGGTTCTTTGATAGGATCAGCGGTGCATATAAATATATCCACGGGTGGTAAATCGCTCTCAAACCTGTCAATTTACACAGATTAATCAATATTTATTTAACATATCCATGAGCACGGTTGTTTAAAATAATATTTAATTGTGGGTATACTGGAAAATATATGAGCAAAATATCACCTCATTTATGCTGGATCGGTAGATCTACCTCTGGGTACAGCGTAAAAGAGTGAAAATCGTTGCAGGATCGGAGGAGGGCGGTCAATTGCAGAACGTTGGTTTATGTTTTCAACGGCAGCGTACTCATCCATGTGGCAATGTTTCTCTTGTAGCAGATTTGTTCTCGAAATTTTATTGTTTGAAAATCCTAGAATTTGTAGGTTGTGGAGATCCCAAAGAAATTGGGTAAATTTTCTTATAAATTATTATATGCCACAGAAAACGCAATTTTTTTTTACTAATTTGAACCCATCTTCATAAATATGTGCATTAGAATTAGATATTGAGAATGTTTCCAGCTTGTGAGAGGTCGTTTAGTTGCTCGTCACCAGAGCTGAGGGCACTAAGACCTGCGTGGCACACAAGCCATAGTCTACAAGGTTCTACAGTTGAAGAGCTACCAAAGGGAGAAGTTTCCCGCTTGCGTGGTAACCGGGTTGTTGGAGCTCGTTAGAGGACCGTGTGGAGCTGAAAAAGAATCTTGAAGCGAGATAAGCTAGACTTTAACAACACGTCTATATTTTTAGATATTTTTTATTATGATGATAATGATTTTCTCGTGTTGGCATTTGGAATTAGCATGGGTAGTATGTTCAAGTCAGAAGAACTTTCAGAAAAATGTGGTTCTGTTGATGACCACGAGAATCAAGAGGCACAGTCTGTTGTGCAAGATCCTGAGATTGAAGATTCACGACCTGATATTCAAGAACAGTGTAAAGAGGAACAAAGTGTTGAAGATCAATTGGACGAGCCACATGAAGTTGATTGCAAAGACATGGCAGAAGAAGACAAAGCTAGAGAGAATTTAAATTTAAATTGTGAGACGATCTCATCAATATTTCTGTGTGTGTAGACGTTACATCAATGAATGATGAAGACATCATAGCTGAATTTCAGATGGTTGACAACAGGAATAGTGAGAGGGAAAATTCTCCTATCCAACCTCTCATAATCTTGAGAAGGGCGAGAATAAGAATTCAAGCTTTCCATCGCCGGGGAAGAAATGAGGTGAAGAGATATCACTACCGCATAGTGAGGAAAGCGAAGATGAAGTCTCGACTCAAGATGAAAAAGTATGGGCTCTGTTGCAAGAAGACAAAAATGAAAACCTTTGTTACCAAGTTGTTTCATGTTTTAGTTGTAAGCCTAGCTAAGACTAGACCAATAGGCGTATGTTATTGCTCAGTACCCTTTCACCATTAAGAGGGAGTGTTGGAATTAATGGAGAAAGATAAACTTATATTATTGTTATGATGATAATAAGATTGAGACTCTAATCTTAGATCTCAGATCCTATTATCTAGGGAGTGGTTGAAACCATCATGTTAGTGTGAGAGCCTATATGTACTAGGTTCTCCTAATTGATTGTGTAGTATTTTGTGTGTAGTGCTTGGTCACTCTCCAGGTATCGCACCTGGAGAGCCACTTAATTAATAGAACATCAATTTTTATCATTCAGAACATCCACCGTATCCTGACTCATATTGATCACCACCTTTCCCATAGTTGGAATTAGAAAAATAACATAATTAGCTTAAACTGCGGTATTTAGAGCCATAACCAGTGCGTGAAAACTTGTTGTAGCCATACACATGACCATTACCATTTCACTGGCCTCTGAAGGAATTGAAATACAACCACGGTGATCCCTCCCTCGAATCGATAACCAAGTTACCGATAATTTGTCCCTCCCTCAAATCGACAACCACGTTACAACAAGTTGTAGGCGCGATGGGAAAACAAAAACTTCACCAGGCCACGATGCAAAACGCTCCACCTCTAGACTCAAGGAATCACTCCATGCTACAGAGTTAGAGAAAGGATATTCCTTCAAACTCCATTGCCACTCTCAACTTCTAAAAAAATCTAAAATGTTAACATTGGTACATCCATCCCTGGATTGATATAGAGACGCCTTCGGCGACCAAAGGAAAATCCTCCACTATTTATACTTATATCTTCTGATGTAGGCTTATCTTCTGTGGCCTCTTTGATGGCCTAGGTTTAAGAAATCGAAGCAGTTGTAATAGGCTTATGAAGATATGCAAAAGATGTAACTATTTCTAGATTTGTTCTTTCTACTTGTTTTGAAATGGGATGTTGTGCTATAGTGTAACGTGCCAGAAAAATTGTAATTAATTTATTTACTAAAGTAAAAATAAAGACTAGATTTTATTATTATTAATATTTGAATTTATGTATTAAATTTGGTTAATTATGAATGAAAATAAATATGGAGTGTTAACAAATTTTGTAATTCTCTTTCATATCAAGAAGTTGGGAATAGGTAGTTACCTAACTCTAACTACTTCTCTTATTATGAATTCTCCAAGAAGGGATCAAGAGGGTAATGTGAAAGTACAGGAGAGAAATGAAAAAGGAGAAGCTAAATCTCGTGGTGACCAGATAGTTGTGGATGCTATGACCGATAAGTCTTGCAAGAAGGCATCTGTCATGCCCCCAATTCTTTTTTCATGAATTACCCAACGTGCGGCATCGGGTTAACATGTCTCCCGAACTACGCCTAACCTTCACTTCATTAACCATATTAAACATTTAATGTGCGGAATAACATTAAATAAACATTCACTAGCAGAAGACACTTTAATATATGCAAGTATGATTTATATTATAAAATCTGTTTTACATTCACTGGGAGAAAAATCTCAACCGACACTTTACAAATTTTCCACCATTTAGCTGTCATCCAGCTCGGCCTCCGGCTGCTGCACCATTCAGCCTCACTCAAGTTCCCTTCTTTCACACCTTGGTTGTTGCCTATGTTTCCCCTACCCGCGCCATCCGTGCGGCTTCATTGTTTCAGCCTTCTGTCATGTCAACCTTCGTTCGGTGGGCGCTCACTCCACGAGTCGGCCCAACCGCACCTCTGCATGATTGTTCAACCAGCGGGTGCCCTTGGGCTGCCCTATCGCAATCCACACATGGTTCCACACCCAGCAGGCACGCACACCTCGTGACACCCTACCCGAAGTCATTCCATTGAAACTTGCATTCTGATTTACCTCTCGCCATGCAGGCACATATTGCCTCCAAGGGAACTCCACTGCAAAGCTTACCTTATGAGATGCTCGCACTTCACTTGTTCATTCCATGCTCTATCTCCATCGATATATACAAGTGTTAACCCGTTCGGGTGGGGGATTTGGCCATGCGCAAAGCCAACCCACCATCCATGTTTTTCACCGTCGGCTCAGTGTAGGGGCGCCTGTACTCGGGACTGCCCACACGCCTATAAACATGCAGTTCAACACTTAGTCATATTTCCATTTCGAATTCGCGTTTGCCTCTCTCCAGCTTGTCACCTTCGTTAGGTGCGCACCTGCTCGCCATTGCCCAATGAGTCGCCCTTTTCTCGCCTTTCATTTCCTTTGGTTAAACACGCCCATGCCGCCTGAACGCCGCAATAACCTGTGGGCATTACATTCTCCCCCACCTAAGGTCATTTCCGTCCTCGAGAATCCGATTATCCTCCGTAGCTTCCTATCGTACTTCACAATCTTTCGCTTCCATCTCCAAAGTGAGTCCTCCATTTCGCAGCTATCTTCCTCCGGTGCATCCTTCCTGTACTCCCAATTCCTGTTGTTCGAAGATTCAAAATCTTTTCCAAAAAAAGGTTTGGTCTGTCAACAATCATGGTTGGCCCCCTCGGTGGTTCCACTCTATCTGGATGTCTGCATCAAGTCAACATTTCTTCAAATGACTGATATGGAAAATAGGATGTTTCATATGCATGTGGCGTGGAAGCTCCAACTCATAGGCAACCTCCCCCACTCGCTTCTTAACCCATAATGGCCCCTCATACTTTCTCGCCAATGATCTCGCAGTCCCTTTAGGTGGCTGAAACTGATCCCTGGTAATCTTGAGGAAAACCATATCTCCCACACTGAAGTGTGCATCCCTTCTATCCTTATTTTCCCATTTCTTCATTCTCCTTGCAGCTTCGTGCAAGCACACCCGTGCTAACTCCAAGGTCTCATCCCAAGCCTTCATGAACTTTTTCGCATGAGGACTCCTCAAAAGACCTCCCATCACTATGGTATGCGAAGTGACTGGCATCTATCCATTCACCAACTCAAATGGATTGTACCCTATCGCAGAACTCTTTCGTATGTTGTAGCTGAACTGAGCTATATCCAAGAGTTCAGGACAACTCTTTTGATCAACCATCACATAATATCTCAAGTAGTCCTCCAACAATGCGTTGATCATCTTGGTCTATCCATTTGTCTACGGATGGTAACTCGAACTCATCAACAAATCTGTCCCGACTAGCTTTAACAATGTGGTCCAAAATCTGCCTTTAAATCGTGGATCTCGGTCCAACACAATGCTCAGCGACATTCACCAATACTTCACTATGTTCTTAAAGAACAACTTCGCAGTCTTCTTGGCTCCACAAGGTATCTTTGTTGGAACAAAGACAACATAATTGGAAAAACGATCGACCACGAAAATGATCCCATTATACCCCTGTACTTGCGGTAACTGAGTGATGAATTATATCGAGACACTCATCCATGGTCTCTTAGGAATCGGTAAAGGCTGCAATAGACCTCCTTGCCTCTAAGTATCCAATTTGTCCTGCTGACAAATGATGCAGGTATGTACATACTCCTCCACATCCTCTCTCATCTTTTCTCAAAAGAACCCTCTCTCTCATAATGTCAAGGAACAACGCTGCCCTGGGTCGCCATCCCATGGAGAATCATGGCATTCCTTCAAAAGGTGCCTCCTAAGCCCAAATTACTTTGGAACATAGAGTCGGTTTCCAAAGAGCAAGAATCCATCTCGGAGAAAAAACGTCTGTGTATTCCTCTCCTTTATCTGCTTCACTATATTCTGTGCCTGAGTATCAGTCTCAATGCTTTCCTTGAGCTTATTCTACATCTCTTCTATCATCTGTACTCGACTCCTACTTCGTGTTGCCCGGTCTTCCCCCTCCTCCAATGCTACTAGTTGCCCCTTCCTGCTAAGGGCATCTGCCACCTTATTGAGTCTATCAGGTCGGTACTCAATAGTCATGTCGAACTCTGCCAAGAAGTCTTGCCAACGAGCTTGCTTACTGACAACTTTGGTTGCGATGCAAAATAACTTGTTGGAACATTGCCAATCTTGACAACAAAAGGTTTCCCAATCAAGTAATGCCTCCATACCTATAAACAGTGGATGATCGTAGTCATCTCCTTCTCATTGACCGGATACCTCCATTCTCTATCCTGCAAATTCCGAGTCTCATATGCTACCAGATGTCCATCCTGCATAAGAACCCCTCTTAAGGAAAAATCTGAAGCATCTGTGTGTACCTCAAACAGTAGCTTAAAGTCCAGCAACTTCAGTATCGATGATGAAAGCATCCTCTTCTTCAAATCATCAAATGTCGTCTGAAATTTATTTGTCCAACTCCATCGCTTGTCCTTCTTCAGAAGGTCTGTCAGTGATGATTTTACTTTGGAATACCCCTCTACAAACTTCTGTTGGTAGTTGATCATGCCCAAACACACCCTCATATTGTTGACATTCTTCGGTTCAACCCAATCCTCAATCCACCCTATTCGGCTCCATCCGTATGTACCCTTGAGCCACAATGTGTCCAAGGAATGGAATCTCGGTCTAGGCTAACACACACTTTGACTTCTTCAAGTACAGCTGACTCTTCTTCAGCACCTCGAACTCCAACGCTAAGTGCTCCTTATTATCCTCCATGTTATGATTGTACACCATGATGTCGTCCAAGTACACTACTACAAACAAATCCAAGTATGGACGTAGTACATCATTCATCAAAGTGCAAAACATAGCAAGAGCATTACACAACCCGAATGGGATAACAAGGAATTCAAAGCTTCCATACCTTGTCATTATCATGGTCTTCCTCTCATCTCCTTCCGCTATCTGCACTTGATAATACCCATGCCTCAAATCTAGCTTGGAAAACACTCAGGCTTTCGCAAACTTATCGAATAAATCTACAGCTAATGGCAAAGGATACCTGTTCTTTATCATCTTATTGTTGAGAGCACGATAATCACAGAACATCCGTAGCTCATTCGTATCTTTCTTCCCTTGGAAAAATACTGGAGCTCCATAGGGCGACCTTGAAGATCGAATGAAACCTGCATTAGTTAACTCCTTCAACTGTCATTTCAACTGCTGCAACTCAGGTCTTAACAACCAATAAGGAGCTTTAGCCAAAGGTTGCTTCTGTGGCTCAAGCTCGGTGCTATGGTCCACCGCAAGCCTTGGTGGAAGTTTCTTTGGTAGCTCATTGGGCATCAAATCTGCATACTTGACCAGAACCTCAGAAATCTCAGCTAGAACGGGCATGCCCACTCCATCATCGCTATCGACTTCCCTGATAATATCTGCATATGTATCCACGTCTGACTCCCTCATAGCCTTCTCCAAACTCAGTGTAGAAACATGTTTCACCTTGACTTCCTCTTCTTATGAGTAGGCAAAGTCCAAGCCTGTGATTCTCCAATCAGTAGAACCTCATCACAGAAGGGGACAATAACTGCTCTATTGCCCTTCAAGAAATCTTGCCCCAATATCATGTCAAAATCGTTCATTTCCATCACCGTGAAGTCCAACCAACCTTGCCAATCTTTAATCTGCACAGGCACTTCATGTGCCAAACCTGCCACTCTAGCTCTTGAGTTCACTGCCTTGACTTCCACATTCGATGGGAAAATCTTCAATCCAACATCTTTTGCTAGCTGTGTCATCATGAAGTTATGTGTGACCCCCATGTCCACCAGTGCTTGAATGGTCTTTCCATGAACCACCAAGTCTACGAAACCCATATTATGAATCCATGATTTCTTCTCCATAACTTTAGACTGCATACATACCTAGTCTCTTGAGTTCACTCCAATACCACTTGTCACGTCCCCAATTCTTTTTTCATGAATTTCCCAACGTGCGGCATCGGCAAAAAACTTAACCTTTTCATATGCTAAAATGTTTCCCAAACTATGCCTAACTTTCACTTCATTAACCATATTAAACATTTAATGTATAGAATAACATCAAATAAAAATTCACGAGCAGAAGACACTTTAATATATGCAAGTAAGATTTATATTATAAAATTTGTTTTACATTCACCGGGAGGAAAATTGCAACCAATGCTTTAAAAATTTTCCATCGTTCAGCTGTCGTGTAGCTCGGCCTCCAGCCGCTACACCGCTCAACCTCACCCGAACGCCCTCTGTTCACACCTTGGTTGCTTCCTACATTTCCTTTGCCCACGCCCTCCGTGCAGCTTCACCGTTTCAACCTTCCGTCGTGTCAACCTTCGTTCGGTGAGTGCTTTCTCCACGAGTCACCCCAACTGCACCTCTGCACGATTGTTCAACTGGTGGGTGCCCTTTGGCTGCCCTACCACACACGGTTCCACACCTGGCAGGTATGCACACCTCGTGTCGCCCTATTCGGGGTCATTCCATTGAAGCCTGCGTTCTAATTTACTGCCTGTCATGCAGGCACATCTCGCCTGGAAGGTAACTCCACCGCAGAGCTTGCCTTATGAGATGCTTTCACTTCGCTTGTTCATTCCACGCTCTATCTCCACCGATATATACAAGCGTTAAACTATTCGGATGGGGGCTTTGGCCATGGGCCAAGCTGACCCACCGTCCATGTTTTTCACCATCGGGGGGTAGGGGCACCTACACCTGAGACCGCCCACCTACTTATAAACATGTGCTTCAACACTTCGTCATATTTCCGTTTCGACTTCGCGTTTGCCTCTCGCCAGCTCGTCGCCTTCGTCGGGCGCACGCCCGCTCATCGAGTCACCTCCCAGCTCACCGTTGCCCAATGAGTCGCCCATCACTCGTCTTTCATTTCCTTTGGTTAAACACACCCAGTGGGTGTGCCCATGCCGCCCGAACGCCACAATAACCCGTGGGCATTACAACATTTGTCTTGTGAGCAAGAGCTCGAGGGAGGCTTGGACCTGAAGGCAAGTCTCATGGTTGCAAGGATAAATATGTAAGATGAAGTTGTGACTGAGGCTTGGACCTGAAAGCAAGTCTCATGGTTGTGAGGATAAATATGTAATATGAAGCGGTGACTTCGAAAGTATAAATATGTAATATGAAGTGGTGATCTCGAAAGTTAATTCACGTAATTTTGTATCTACGTAATTACTGGATCCATTGTATTTAATTTAAAATATAAATTGTACATATAATAACTCTTAAAATTAGTTAACTAGATGGCTTGAGGGCACTAATCTGAACTATGATAATATAGAAATGCACAAGTAAAAAACGATAATATAGCAATGCACAAGTAAAATAACCTTGGTAAACCCTATGTATAAAAGAAGAAAAACCTTAGAGATTTTAACATAGAAAAACACAGTATTGTGAAATTAACAGAAAGAGAAATCTTTCACTATATATACAAAACTACAATTTTTACAAAAGAAAAATAAATTGATTTTCCATAGTAAAAATGTCTCTTTCACTATATATACAAAACTACAATTTTTACAAAAGAAAAATAAACTGATTTGCCATAGTAAAAATGTCATTTCTCGGAATAAATATTTTGACAAAAGGAAAACATTATAACTAGATACAGATAGCTATCACAGTAAAGAAGATGACATTTCTGGAAAATAAATATATTAACAAAAGACTACATTATAACCAGATACATAAAGCTATTATAGTAAAGGTGTCATTTCTAGAAATAAATACGTTGACAAAAGAAAACAAGTAAGAGGTGAGAATTATGGCCATAATATTACAAATATACTCAGCTAAAAACCAAATGACCAACTCGAAAATTATATTTACCCATATTATCAGACCACGGTGGGTCACATGCGCCTGAATAGGGAATAGGGCAATGTTTTCCATAAATTAACCGTAACCTCAAAGGAGCAGAATCGCCGGACCGAGATTACCCCGTTAAGGGGATATCACAGATTTTAACGTTACATACAATGTTAAATTTTAATGGGTGGTCTCGGTTGAAAACTGGACATATGCCAATGGTTTGATTGTACAGCACATGCTTTACTTTGAAGAAGTGACTTCAATGCATGTCATAGTTTTGTTTCAGAGATGTTGCAGCCCTCGTTAAAAGTACCTGCCAACCCTGTGAGGAAAAGGATAACATATTTTCACACAACATAAGTGAATATAATTGCAGAAGAATTCGAGATAATCACAGTGCATAATGGTCTCTCTTTTATAATATCCTTACTGGAATTATTAGGCGTTTGACATGAAATATCTTTGTCAACGTGATCCATCCATTCAATTTCTTCCCTAAATTTACTTTAGCTTCCTTGCTCATGCTTCTTGATATTGCATCTTTGTACTTTTGTAAAACTACTCTAAGAAGGCCGGTTCTTAATGTCTTACGAATCTCATTTTATTGACTCTGACAGAAGACCTCTAAACGTTTTGTAATCAACAAAATAGTTGTTACATCGCTCGATTCTTCGATCATGTTATCGAAATTTGATTTGGTTATTAACTTGAAGATCTTGGGAAGAAGTCCTATGGCTACTTCCTGATGGTCACCTTCATTATTTATTGCAAACCCCAGAACCTGCAAAAATATTACAAGAAATAAATTAAGCAATTGTATGAAGTTATTTTCAAATCGAACTGCAGTAGAAGACATTAATTTTAAAATGAAATATTAAGGTTACCGGATCCGATGACATAGCCATCATCACAACCTGAATGATATGCGCCATTGATTTCTGAACGGCCACCGTATCCCAACTCATATTGATCACCACCTTTCCCATAGTCGGAATTAGAAAATTAACATAATTAGCTTAAACTGCGGTATTCAGAGTCATAACCAGTGTGCGAAAACTTGTTGTTGCCATATACATAACCATTACTGTTTCACTGACCTCTGAAGGAATTGAAATACAACCGCGATGACGCCTCCCTTGAATTGACAACCAAGTTACCGAAAATTTGTCCCTCCCTCGAATCGACAACCAAGTTACCGAGAATTTGTCCCTCCCTCGAATCAAAAACCACGTTACAGCGAGCTGCAGGCACAATGGGAAAATGGAAACTTCACCAGGCCACTATGCAGGACGCTTCACCTCCAGACTCAAGGCATCGCTCCATGCTCCAGACTTAGAGAAAGGATATTCCTTCAAAATCCATCGCCACTCTCCACTTGTAAAAAAACTAAAATGTTAACACTGGTACATCCATCCCCGGGTCGATATAGAGATGCCTTCAGCGAACAATGGAAAAATATCCGTTATTTATACTTATATCTTCCGATATAGGCTTCTCTTCTATGGCCTCTTTGACGCCCCAGGTTTCAGAAATTTCTAGCGGTTTCTAGATTTGTTTGGCCTACTTGTTTTGAAATGGGATGTAGCATTGTAGCTTATGAGTACTCCAGGGGTTCGGTTGCTTCATAATCTAAGCTTAATATAGGAAAAAATTATATAGATATTTTTCTTCAAAATAGGGTTTATTAAACTGTTTATCTGTTAGCGAAAAAGTTTTGTTTTTTTGTGGTTAAAATGATAGTTAAATTACTAATAGATAATTTATGGAATATTGTTTCTAATGGATTTTAAGAACCCTCCAGTCAAGTTTCTTATGAGACTTCAAAATGATTAACCTATTATGAATAAAAAGGATGATGCAGTAATATTGTTTCTCATTCAATAATGTTTGGATGATAGTATTCTTCTAAAAATTGCAATAACAACCACATTTGGAAGCAACACCATTTAGTATATCTTTGTAATTGTTAATCAATCTATAATTATAACAAGATAACTCAAAATATTTTGGTAACACAAAAGTAATTAAATACGCCATGGAAGATCTTACAGAAGGAAATGGAAAGTATTAACATGATGCGGAAAGTGAATCCCACTATGCATATGCATGTCTCGAAGGTGAGATTGAATTTGAAGATGTTGAAATTGAAACCAAATTTAAAATAATGGCAACGAAACTTTCCTCAAGAGTGACTTGCAAAGCCCAAATATGATGGAGACCAAAGTAAATATATAAGAGTTATTACGAGTATATAAATATAAAGAACAAAATATATAAATAAAATAATCAAAATTGTTAAAGCTCTTATGACAAATAAAGGAGGAGATGAAAGACAATGTTGACGTTGTTTTTTTTTTGTCTTATAGAGACTAACCAAAAAGTTCAATCAACAATAGTTAAGGTAGAATTAGATATAGAAGATGAAATCTATGAACAAATTACACCAACATGTAAAAGGAAAACTAGTTTTAATTGATCTAAGTGTTCCAAGCCTAGCTAAGATTTTGACCAACATGTAGTAGTGGTTGTAATTAGAGGAGAGTTATTAGTGTTCATGAATTTTACAATTGAGATTAAGGGTGTTGTTAAAAAGTATTATGTATTGTTAATTGATCTAGTCGAGTAGTGAGTTATCACTCCAAGTCATCCTTAAAATGATATTTTTAGACATCGTTAGTCTTGATAATTTTATAAATTATTAATATCTTTAGAAAAGTTTAATTTAGACAATTTTGGAAAATTCCTAAACTATTGTAGAATCTATCTAATTGGGTTTCCAATTATTTTTCACTCCTATCTTTGCTCGTGTGTTTTATCATTTCCATACCTCTAACAACATGAAATGGATAAATACTATAGTAATTTGAGGGAGAGCCCACTAGAATTATTTTAAATATAACATGCCCCCTTGAATTTCTAAGGCCATCTCTAATACTATAAGTTGCATCATCATTCCAACGATCAAAAATATATGCACAATGAAGTAATGGAGTGGAAATAGACATACAGAAGTCAATGTTGGACGAATTTTCTAGATTGTTAACTTATGTCATCATTAATTCTACTTTTGAACATTTTTTGGACTTAAGTTGAGGTAACAAAAGAGAACCACAATTATGAATACTATCTTGCTTACACATGAATACAACCAATCAAAAATAGAATGTCAAAGATACAAATGGAAATAAAACTAAACTTTGGAGTAACATAGGGAATTGTAAAGACTTATTATACATACTAATAAGCAAAAATCCCATGGAAAAATGCCACAGGGGACACTGTAGATAATGAAAATTCTTAAGTAAA
>APFE030968688.1:1187-16882 GCA_000404065.3 Pinus taeda
ATGGTATTAATAATAATTTGGCCCATATGCATCACCAAAATAAAAACTATTTTTTTAGTGTTTGTAAGTATAAAGAGGTTTATGGAGTAAATATAAAAAGAGGTTTTATTTATTTACCATACCTCTCGTATATTTATATTTTTATTTATTTATCATATCTCTTTTATTTACCATGGTATTTGGCCCATAGGCTTGGTATATAATTAGATGTTGGTTTCTAATCCTATTTGATATATTTTTATTTATTTATCACAGGTCTTTATACCTCTTTTCTATTTATTTATTTACCATATCTCTTTTATAAATATGGTATTTGGCCCATGGTATTAATAATTATTTGGCCCATAAGCTTCACCTAAATAAAACATATTTTTTGAATTTTCATAAATATAAAGTGGTTTATGGAATAAATATAAAAGGAGGTTTTATTTATTTACCGTACATCTAGTTTATTTATATTTTTATTTATTTACCATACCTCTAGTTTATTTATATTTTTATTATTTACCATACATCTTTCTTGAGTGTTCGTAAACCTCTTTATATTTTAAATTTATATTGTGTTTATACATACTAATAACGAGATTGATTTTTAAATAGGGCTAACATTAAATGTTAAACATTACGTTTATATTTACATGTTTATGTTTTTATGTGAGATCTACCCCCATAATGGGTTGTTTACATTTACATTTACTTTTACGTTTACGTTTTTATGTGAGATCTACCCCCACACTGGGTTGTAGAGCGTCTCTCGGCGCAACTAGGGGCAACAAGGAGGATAGCAATCCTTATGCAGTTTCCAACTAGAGCCGCTAGTCGAGCCCTCCTTATTTAATTGACTAACAACAATGATGAGTGGTCCTATGCACACAATGAAAAATATCAATATATTAGCCCTATTGATTTGTGGATTAAAGAAGCTCGTAGTAATACAAATAAACCTTGGCATTTCTTGGACTTCCTTCTACATGATGAACATCCCACAATAGGAGCCGACCAAGTCATGACTAAGGTTTCAACATTTGCCTTATGTAGATTTGACGTTTCAATATTTTGGTTAGCAACCAAACACAAAAGTAACATCAATGTTAATGATAAATTCATCTGTTGGTTGCATTGGTTATATGATTTCTCCTAACATGTGTTCTTTCTTTTGAGTAGACTAGGATAGGATGAATAAACTCTAAGGCATGAGCATTAGATTGGTTTAGATATTTTCATTCATTAATATTTCCTTAGCTAGTTGTCAATTTGTGTTCGTGCAATTTCATTTCATTGTTGTGTCATTATTTTCATGCTTTAGTTTAGTTATATATTTTGCCTTGTCATATTTCCATTTATGCCATTTACTTTAGATGATATTTCATTTCCTAGATTAATTGTCATTTTGATTTTTATTGCCAATTAGGAAGGAAAAAGACTTTGGTTCAACTCTCCCTGTGTTTGATGTTGTATTTTCAAGCTTTTAAGTGACCAATGGAAGATTTGAGGTTCTCACATCCTCCCAAGTAGAGCATGTGTCTTGTAGTTGGAGTTAGTCATTACCCCTCATGTTAGGAAGGGTACATATGAACACCTTGCAATACTTATCACCACCATTGTAATCCCAAGGTCACAAGTCAAAAGTGATGTAAAAAACATCTGAGGCCCTGTATTAAGTATCCTAGACCTGTGTCTTTTGAGTTTGTAACTTTGCATCTTGTTGTCTTGGTCGAACCATGGTTGGTCCCTCGAAGTTTCACTTCAGGTTATTCTCAACTTGTACAAGATTACAAGGCCTTGGTGAACTCTTTTGAGAACTCGTGCTTTTATGGGAACCTGCATTTGTAGCGGTGATCACTAGTTTATGGGCCAGTCCAACCCACACCAAAGTGCACCTATGTCATTCCACATGGTTATGGTCTATAGAGTTTATAGGTGGCTTTAATGCAATATTCCTCAAATAGCTCCGAGAGTATGGCAATCTCATTAACAAGTTTTCACGTTTCCCAAGGCAATTCATGGTCCCCAAGCAAATTGGTCAAAAAGTCAACTTGATCTCAAAATGTTCAATTTGATGAGAGGAGTCCATGCCACATTGAATTAATCCAATCAGCACTGACAATGGCTAGTTATAGCTTGGTTAAACTTAGTCAACAAGTCAAAAAATTCCCATGTTGTAGAATAACTGAATAAGAGCGTTGGGAAGAATGATGCATGCATTACGTCAAAAGTGGTCTACTCAATGAGAGGAACAATACCCATGTCGTAGATTTTCCAAATTTTCAAGGGAATTAGAGATCATCCACCTGGGAACAATGACATAGCGGGGCAAGTTTCCAATAGGCATAACAAGGACAAACTTTGTCAAATTTGACATATAATATGTCAAAATTGGTCTACAGAACAAGAGGAACAAATATTGAGTCTCGGTTCCCCAAATTCCCAAGGGTATTAGAGATCCAACACATAGCATGATGACGTGGTATACAGCGATGATGTGGCAACAAAAAGCGTAATTTGGTCAAACAAACAAGATCTAGATAAAATTAGGCCAAGTTACAGCAAAGCAAGGTGGCAGAATATCAAAATTCATCAAGACGTTGGAAAATTAAAGAAAGGTGGTCAAGCTCAAGTTAGTAAAAGAAAAATTCAATTCAAACTAATTGTTGGACAAGCCAACTAGCCGTTCGAGGGTCTAACTAGCTATTGGAGACTTCATGGACCAAGCAATTGAGTAATGAACTGAGAAAGTAGTCGTTAGAAGACAAATTACTCTTCAAATGACTAAGTCGAATTTCCTCCAAGGCAAATAAGTGGAACATTGAGCTACTATTCTTTACTATTTTCTTCTTTTGACCATATCATGCCATTATCAAAGGGGATTATGGATCAAATTGGCAAAGTTGAGCCAACTCAACCCCTTAGAAGTTAGTGGGTAATTAAAAACCTTTAATATGATATTTTATGAAAAAATTACCAAGTCTCCAACTTGTTGATGACAAGTAAACTACTATTTTCTAGTTGTTACATTTTTTTTCTATAAAATACTAGCCTCCCCTCATTGCATCTTTTTATTGTCATTTGAGATTAGTGCTATCGTAATAAAAAAACTCATTCTTGCAAATCTTTGTATATGTTTTTAAAATGCACTGTGTGGAGTGATTTTTATATTCATTTTTTTCTTGATATATGCATTGAGGTTTTTATTCTAATTTCCTTTGGTAGTAAGTAAAATCATGCAAGAGTCAACAGAACTTGCTATTGTGGGGTTACATAGTCACATGAAAGGGACAAACTAGGGGGCAACACAAGTTTATCAATTTGTTTTGCAAGTGGATCAATCGAAGCAACCTGAGCATTACAAGGGGGAGCTTTAAATTGTGCAAGCGTCATGTATTCATCACACATATAATTTGAAGGTTAGAGTTGGGAGATGTCACTCCTAGGTGGGTTCGAAATTTACCAAGGAAGTTAAGTCAATAGTGGGGGTGATTTATGTCCAAGAACAAATCCACTCCTTTGATTTCAGTTGGCTATATCGACCTAATAGGATGTCAATTTCGCACTCCAACAAGGGTGATGTAAACAAATGCACAGGTGTAATCCAACAACCACTTCTTATTAAAAGAAATCTACAACATTTTATTTTCTGCAATTATTTAGGGTAAATTAGCTTCCTGATTTTTAATTGTTTATTTTATTTAGCAAGCTTTCCTTGGAGGAAATTATGCAAATTGTTAAATCTAACCAACAGTAGGTACAAGCAGTGTTGAAAATATCGATATCGGCAAAATATCGGCGAGGGTCCAGAAAATATCTTATCGGCAATATCGGCGAAAATATCAGCAAATATCGGCAAGCATAAAAAATATTTTTTTCAAATTTTTAAATATAGCCGATATTTTCCGATATTTGCCGACATTTTGAAAATATCGCGATATTTTCAATACATAAAATATCGCAATATTTTCTCGGCGATATATCGTTTTGCCGAAAATATCGCGATATTTTCGAATATCGCCGATATTATCAACAGTGGGTACAAGTATCATTTCTAGTATATTTTACACTTGTGTCTAGTTGATTTTGTCTTGTAGATCTGAAGATTTTTCTTACTATAACAAATTGGATCCACAAATAAAAAGAGGTTTCAACTATCCAAGTGAATTCATCTATTACCAAACCTCTTCCATTTACTTTATTGAACTCCAATTCTGGATTTTCTTGTGTTTAGAGTAAATTTCGATAATTTCCGACCATTTTTAACATTCAAATCTAAATCAAAAGATTCTTGGATGAATTTACCAAAGAGGATTTCACCCAGAATTCTAAAAAGTGATTTCCAATTTGTTGGAAATTAGCTTTTTCAACCATTTTAGGTTGAGGGGAGGCCCCAAAAGCCTCAAAATTGACCCTCATACCTCTCCACCTCTAGACTTACAATCTGGAAGTGCTTAGGCACATGTAGGGTGGTTGTTGTGGGCCAAATAATTTGTTGTCCCTGCATTTTTACGGAAACTAATTACAGGATAGTAAGTTGTTTTGGCCTATAACTCTCTAACCAATAACCCAAATTAAAAACTAATTGCATATTTGGTTAGTTTATTTTCTGTGGACCAAAATCTAGTGGTCACACACGATATCTTTTATGTTTTGGTAGTACTAAAATCCACTGTTTATTTTTTTACTACGCTAACATCTTTGATAGCTAAGCAGTTCCAGAAGATTAACACCTCCACTTCAAGTGACCCTATATAAGGCACTAATTATGTTTGGGATTATCTAGAGTTATCTTAGGGAATCCTCCCTTGGCCGTTTGGAATGTTGTTGGGCCTAAATAACAGAGGCTTGGGCTGAGGTGACATTGGGCCCTTGCCCTATGTGTCCATCCAGCAGGTTGGCAGGATCTTAGCAACCTTGCTAATCAGATCAGTAGCAGGTACGACCCTTTTAAATCAACAAAAATTAAGGACAACTTCCTCTAAGTAGGGAAGAAATCATGAGATTGAATTGGTTTGGTATATTCTCTATATAAACATGAGCGAAGTAAAACTAGAGTAATTTATGATAAGATGAAATTCTATTTTTATCTTCAGCCTCCAATTTTGCAACAATATTATAAGTATGCATTCTTAAGTAATAAAAAATTAATTAGTTTTCTTGAAGGAAAAATTCCAACTCCATTCTTTCTCACTTCTATTGTGTACATGTATCAAAATAACAATCATGTCATGATTTTATATATCCATAAAGATAAAATAATAAAGATATATTCAATATATAAAAAAGTGGTGAGCACATGAGCATGTGGTGCTACAAGAAAGCAAGAGGACTTTTCCCCTGCCTACTCAGGTTCAAATCTCATTGAAGTTTGTGCCAACGAGAAAGCAAAGGATCTTTAAGCCCATCAAAAACACATGTAATGTGCACATAAGGGGTATACCCCCAATTTAAGTACTTGAGGGTGGAACCAAATGTTTCCAAAAATTTAAGCACATGAACACGTGCTAAAAGGGGAAAGCAAGAGAACTTTTTCCTACCTATGGGAGTTCAAATTTCACTAAGGTTTGTTCTGACAGGAAATAGGGGGTCATTAAGCCCATCTAGAACACATGTGAGCTGCAAGTAATGGATATTACCTTCAAATTATATGGGATTGGTGAGGTATCAACAATCTCAATATTGCTTAAGTGCTTGAGGATGTAACAAAGTGTTTCCAAACATTTTTAGCCCGAGGAATTAGTTCATCCAGTAGTCACAAATGTTGTGTCTGCATTATGCTAGTTCCATGCCAGCAGAATCCCAGCTTAAATCCCCTTGAGTTAGGTGTTAGTTTTACCTATATATAGCTCAGACGATGTTCTAACTAGTACCCATCCTCTTCCAACAGAGAGGAGAGAGTGTGAGGACCACCTGCTTTGGCTCACTTATTCATGCAAGGACAGCACACTAAGGTTTGAAGTTATTTCTGCAAGTAGCGGCACCGTTGTGCATGTGTCCAGATCTATTGTTCCTGCCCTTCTTTCTAGTCTATAAAGGAGAAGCAGGACATGCTATAATGTCCCTAGGGAATTTTTGCCCTTGGGGTTATCAAGAGCATAAGGATATATTGCACTAATAACACAATATCCTTTACAACTTTCCCCAATGACAATTAAGATGCAACAATGAACAGATAAGTAACATCAACAGGGTACATCAGTTATAACCAAGTTATAGACAAGCAGTATGAAAACTTCGGTAGCTCACATTAGTTCCAATTTAACAACCGTTTACTAGGGCTATGACACCATAACAGTATCAGTCCCTTCAATATAAACACTGATAATATAGTTGCCACAACAATCAAACCCTAATCAATCCGACTGTCTCTACTATCAGCTTACAAGGCTGTCCTCAGAAGAAGTTCAACCAGACTCTATTACTTCGGCTACTCCAGTGATGCTCCACCAAGCTAGAGTGATGCAAAGATTAATTGTTAACCATTCCGCCTGATGCAACCCTCCTAGATTTATAATGATCCTAAACAATACAGGCTAATAAAATGAACTTACTTATTACGGATGACGAGAGACTTTCTTAAGGTGTCGATGATGTCATCTTTATTTGATCCATGGACAACATTCGCAATCTTCAGAACTTGGTCCTCCTCCAGATCTAAGTTTGCAACTCTGCTCATAGAACATTTTCCAGGTCATATAACATTATTGTGTGCAGTGGAGCCTAAAAGGTAAGCGTGAAGAAAATATTGTTTTTGGAAAAGACAGGAGGCAAGAATTACAATTTGTGAGCAGCAAGTTCCTTGGCTAAAGCTATGTTTTTCTCCCATAGTTTAGAGCGTTCAGTTGTTGACTTGACAAGTTCCTATACTAGAACAGAAAACAGTACAAACATCAGAAATGCCGAAATATTATCATCTCATGAAAAACTCTTATCAGGTTTTTGCAGATGCCTATATTCTGGGTCTTGACTATAAAAGGGGACTAATTCTTTCCTATGCAGCGATGTATGAAAATAAGTTTACTTTGTCCATGGAAATGAAAAACTAAACCTTATACCTCCTGCTTTCTTAGAAGTAAATCCTCGGAATTAACTTTGTCTCTAATAGCTTTCGCCCGTGCAGCCTCTGCTTTTTCAGCACGATGTTGACATGAGGAAAGCTACAATAGCATTCACAAACGAAACATGTTAGACTTCCATGCATCTAAAGAAAAGCACTAAAAGTGGATACTAAGAATGACAGGAAAAAAGGAATGATTGTTAGGTGTTGTGTAACATATCTCAGATGAGTTTTATAAACGATTCAATTAAGATCTGGTTATGCTGGGGAGAAAAATAAGATTAAAAAAAATATACCTCTCTGAACTGTTTTTTCCTCAGAACTGGTCAATGGTAAAATTAAACAATTTGATTTTCCTAGGTTAAATTTTATTATCGACAAATCAGAATATGAGAGTCTCAGAGGTTTCGCTTCTACAGCAGCTAGAGTTTTCCTAGCCATTGCCATGTCACCACATTCTGGAGAAGCCAAGAACTGCATCCGTTGTGAGCTGATCTCCTCAGCCCATTCCCCCAGATCTGTTCTAGCCATTCTTGTTTGCAGGTTTGCCATTGGTTGCTCGTGTTCTAGGAAGCGATCTGCTTCAGGGATCTCTATGCCTGCACGTGGATTGTCTGATCTTCTGCTTTTATTGGTTCGCTGGCCTCTCAATGGGTGGTCCTCCCAATCCCAATGAGGAAGCTCATGCTTCTCTGCCTCAATGTTCTTCTTCAGCTGGTCAGATTTGTCCTGAGAAAGGCAGATTTGCAAAAGGCTGGAAGCCATCCGTAATCTTGAGGTGGGACCCTCTGTCGTGAAAAAGATCATCATTATTATTCAGGAAAGAGCTTTAGTTGGTAAATTTACAGGCCTTTGGCTCAATCCTTAATTGGTAAATTTACAGGTCTGTGTCCTGTCTTAACTCTGTCCTGGACTGGATTTCTAAAAATTGGAGAGACCATGAACCAGTTGCTACATTATACTGTGGAAAAGGATTTTATATTTTTATTTTTTAAAGCAAAAAGGATAGGGATCTGATCTTCAGATCTAGGCCCTGCTTCATGGACTCCAGGGGAATGTTTCTTTCCCAGTGGACTCTAGACTTTAACCCTAACATGGAAATTTCCTCTGTCCCTGTTTGGATTAGACTACCGCATTACTAATTATTTTTGAGGATGATTGTATTTTGATTTTCAGAGCTATCAAAGACAAGTTGGATCGATATATTACTCATATAGAGCCTAAAGGTAATATTTTCAGATGTGCCAGAATTTGTTTAAATGAATTTTGCAAAGGGACTGCCTGAGGAATTTCAGGCTTGACTTGGAGGACTAGAGCCATCTTCAATCCCTTGATTATGAGCATGTTCTTTGAAATGCAACTCTTGCCATGAGTACAGGCACTTTCCCAAACACTGTCTAATGTTCAAGCAATTCAACCATTTTCCAAGCCAACTCCAACTTCTTAGAATAATGATGAGCAAGGATCATTCATTCAAATTTCAAGTAAACAAAACAAACAGCAACCTAGGAGGACTCAACCTGTCACACCTCTTACACCCTCCCATAACAAAATTGGAGCACTGAAATACCCGGAGAAAGAAATTGAGTATCTAGTCGAGAAAGATTCTAAAAATGTTAATTTTAGGTATGTTCTATGCTGAGAGCAAATTTACTTCAATTTTCCATATTAGCTCAATATCAATTCCAGATTATCAATCACATTTAGCATGATAGTAAAATGCAAATAGAACATAAACATGAATCGCAGAAGACAAGCCAAGACAAGAGGACACAAGATATGGCACCAGCCAGGAACAAACCCCAATCTGGGGAAACCCTTGACCAATTCTTCTTATATGTTCTTCAATAGTTCAGCAGAGAGTGAGATAGTACATATACATCAGAAGTCAACCTTTTGACTTATCTAAATAAGAGCAAAGATTTTCTCTAAGAAGATGGCATATGAGGTAGCTGATCTGAGCTCAGGTGAAGGCATACAACTTCCACTGATCCAAGGTGACTCCATCACCATGTTGCAACTCACTGTGCTGCACTCAATCATCATGGTGGACCTCATTACAATGCTGCACACATCATATTGCTGCACATTATCATCATGCTGCACCTCACTGTGCCCATCATGCTTATGCTACACTTCATCACTATGCCCATCATGCTGCAGCATTTATCATCATACTGCTGCATCCTACCAGCTGCACTCATGCTGCTGCCATTTACACACCCAACATACCTGTGCTATATTCAGCATGCTACATCTATCATTACTGTCTGGCTATTGACAGCTCCTCAGATCATGATCGTCTGAGCCCTCAAATGCCCATAAGAGATATATAACAGTGGTGTTATGGCCTGCGGCCTAACACACAGTTTTCTTAAAGCACAATGGTACCCCAGCAGGTTGATTCAATGCTCGGCCTCCTAAGAAGGAACAGACCCTTCACTTAGGCTACTTTGCTGCAGCTAGGGGCAGCAAATATAAATCCTTCCAAACTGCGTTAGGGTCCCTTTTATAGCACTGCTTATCAGCCCTTCTACACTGCATCATAACTGCAAGTCAGGGCACATCAAAATGCTGTGTTAGAACTCCTTTACCTGTGTGAAGGTGTCCCTCTTAAATGCGGATTAGGGAACTGTGTCTAGGGCTGGGACAGCGGCCAGATAAGACACTTTCTTACTGCAGCTAGGGCAGGCTTTGAGACAGCAGATAGGGCAGATGAAAACCCTCCTCAAACAGCGTATGAGGGATCTCTTTTAGGGCCTAGATAAGGCAGTGTATACAGCGATAAAGTCTTCACCATGACTGCGTTTAGGTCTCCACCTTGACTGTGTTTAGGGCAGCTTCAACATGACCACGTCCTAGATCCATGACAGCATAGAGGGGAGCTTCATCATGACAGCGTCCTAGATCTAGGGCATGTCTTCTCCACATGACTGTGTCCTAGATCTAGGGCACGTAGAGCTAGGGCACCATCTTCTAGGAGCTGCGTAGATCCTTCTTCCCCATGGCAGCATCTAGGGCAGCTCTTCTTTAGGGCATATCTCTTAGGATCTCTCCTCCCACCAAAACCCAAAGACAAGTGAAGAGGAAGAGATCACAAGAAGAGTGTGTGCAAATGACTAGCAAGCCATCTCTTTTTATACTAAAACGTTGAGCACATGTGGGGACAATTTGGCTGCTGGCCAACCTTGACGAATTGTTCCATAACATAAATAAATTCATATCTCCATGAATACATGTCAGAATCAGATTATCTTTAGATCAATCCTACACCTCTCCACGAGAGGAATCCAAGAAAAATATTAGCTGCCATAAATAAGATGACCCACATGGAGTTTGGCCCTAATTGCCAATTTTAGCACTCCCTCTCAACTAGGGAGAACCAGACTGTACTATCTCTGCCATCAATGCCCTGCACTACTCTGCTCCACTGAACTATGAAGAAGAAGAAGAAGAAGTGATTGAAAATGTATCATACCATCCTCCACTGACCCAAAGTCAGTTCCATATAACAGAGAGTGTCTCATACCACTCTTACTGAACCGAAGCCAGTCCCAATGAAGAGAGTGTGTCATACCACTCTCACTGATCCGAAATCAATTCCAAATAAAGAGAGTGTATCATACCACTCTTACTAATCTGAAATCAGTTCCAAAAAGAGAATGAGTTACATCACTCTTACTGACCCGAAGTCAGTTCCAATTGATCCCAGATCAATATCATCCTAACATAGTGAGTACAGTAGTAACACAATGCGTCCATCGGTACTACTATAGTCCCTGTCCTCATTTCCATGCTCATTGGCCAAATGAGAGGTACTTTCCATGAGTCCCAGACTGCATGGGTAGGATGTCTCAGCAGGAGAAGGATGAACCACTCATCCTGCCTACATGTCGCCAGGGGTATCCCAGGGGAAGGCTGAACCACTCACCCTACACACAACAAATCACTAGGGGAAGGCTGAACCACTCACCCTATGAATGTGTCTCAACAAGAGAAGGATGAACCACTCATCCTGCCTATATAGCAAACCACTAGGGGAAGGTCGAACCACTCACCCTATGGTTGCTCATCGCTCCAAGATGTACCCCCAAGCCCCAAGAGCTCCCAAAGCTCAATGTCCATATCATACAGGACCCTTAGGAGAGAGTCTCTCCACGAATCCTAGTCGTTCTAGAAAAGTCACAAATTTAACCTTTCCCAGGGGCTTCGACAGAATGTCGACGACCTGCACATCAGTGCCAATGCGATGGAGCCTCTTGCTCCTCGATGTACCATATCCCAAAGAAAGTGGTAGCTGACGTCTATATGCTTGGAGCGATCATAGAACACAAGATTCCTCAACAATTGAATCCTCCTTTGGTTGTCACAGAAGATCACGATGGTATCCAGCATGTGTCCAAACAACTCACTAAAGATCTTCCTCAATCGGGCAGCTTCACACGAGGTCATACTCGTAGCTATGTATTCGGTCTCAGTGATGCTCAAAGCAACTGACTTTTGCTTCCTGCTCATCCAAGATATCGTAGTAGAAACAACACCCAGAAGTGCTCTTGCGATTCTCCACGCTGCCTGCCCAGTCAGCATTCGAATAATCATGCAGCTTTACATTTCCGACAGTGTATCTCAATCCATGAGAGATTGTGCCCCGAAGATATCTTAGAAGATTTTGGGCACCAATCTAGTGAGGCTCAACCATATATGAGCTCAACATGCTAACTGCAAAACATATATCCGGACGAGAGTTCACCAAGAACATCAATGCTAGAATGAGTTTATGAAACTCATAGGCATTTCCCAAATCAGGTCCAGCATCACTACCACATAACTTCTGAAAGTTAAGCTCCATCGAGGTAGTCACGGGCTTGCAGTTTACCATTCCAAATCCGAAATCCAACTCTCTCTTACTTTTGCAAATGAGAGGTTCTGTACCTGTCAGAAGGAGGTCATCCTCATAAGGTGCCAGTATGAGGGGTCTATCATCCACAACCTTCAAGCAGTGGTTTGGATCGGCTTCACTCCTAGTGAATCTCAGCTTCATCAGACAGTTATCAATCCTCTCATATCAAGCCCGGGGTGTTTGCTCTAAGTCATACAGAGCTTTCTTCCACCTACTTACTTGAGATTCCCAATTATGAATTTCAAACCCCTCAGGTTGTTCCACATCTAAGTTCTTGCTACATGTGGGGAATGGTCCCCTTGTAAGTTTTCCTTCGGTACATCTCAGACATGTACCGTCATGCTCTTCTTGAATTCAAGCATCCCTGTCATCATCTGACTCACATCGAGTAGGGCCCCATAATAAGCAAACCTTCGATGTTATAAAAGAGATGTGTCAACTGACATGGTCCTTAATGGACTTCCTGCAACTTGATACAAATTGCCAACCCTGAACCCAAGAATAAAAGCAACTTTGAAAATTCCATTTTCAAACACGTACCTTTCCATCGATGAATGCCACCTTGGAACCTTTGACTTCCATTGTTGAAATGGACACCAGGTTCTTCTTGAGATTAGGTACATAAAGAACTTCTTGTAAATGAATCGTGTTTCCCTCATTCACTTGAGGGGTAACATTCCCTACACCCTTTTCGAGATAGGTGGCATTGACTCCAAGTATAATCCCCACGATTGTTTCCATCTCTACCAAATTAGAGAGAGCTTCCTTCTATCCGATGAAGTGCCTTGAAGCACTACAATCAATAAGCTAGATTCCCAAAGAGTCTGGAGGAGAAGTAGTGGAGATGGACAATATAAGATAATTCTCCTTTAGTTTATCAGAAACAACATTTGATTCTTCATACTTGGAGTTCCTTGCTTTCTTTGAAGAGCCAACCATTTCCTTGATGACCTGCATTACCTATCATTCCTTCGATCATTGAAGATGTCCCTGGAATGATTGTTATCATCATCAAGTGATGTGTCCTTACCATTCAAACACTCCCTTGCATAATGGCCAAACTTATTGCAAGCAAGGCATATGCCTTTCCTTCTACCCTTAGATTCGGACTTCCCATTCAAGTGATCTTTAGGTAGGCCATCAAATGCTTCTGCTGCGCCATTCGGATAATATTCCTTACTTCGACTTCACCCTTGGTGAATTTGAAGAGGGATGAGGAACCCATTGAGCCTCTCTTTTTTTGTCCTTTCCAACTGTCTTAGGTGATTGAGCTTTCACTCTTGCTTGGGCTTTGTCTTCGCCTTAGCTCTGATACCATGTTAACTTTAGATATGTTCTATGCTAATAGACAATTTACTTCAATTTTCCATATTAGCTCAATATCAATTCCATATTAGCAATCACATTTAGCATGATAGTAAAATGCAGATAGAACATAAACATAAATCGCAAAAGACAAGCCAAGACAAGAGGACACAAGATGTGGCGCCAACCAGGGACAAACCCCAATGTGGGGAAACCCTTGATCAATTCTTCTTATATGTTCTTCAATAGTTCAACAAAGAGAGAGATAGTACATATACATCAGAAGTCAACCTTTTGACTTATCTAAATAAGGGCAAAGATCTTCTCTAAGAAGATGGCATATGAAGTAGTTGATCTAAGCTCGGGTGAAGGCATACAGCTTCCACTGATCCAAGGTGACTCCATCACCATGTTGCACCTCATTGTGTTGCACCCAATCATCATGCTGGACCTCATTACAATGTTGCACACATCATACTGTTGCACCTTATCATCATGTTGCACCTCATTGTGCCCATCATGCTTATGCTACATGTTGACCCTGCCGCCCGCACCTACCTACCAGTTAGCGAGAAAATCCTTCAACCCCACAAGGTGTAGTTGGTGGCAGGGAACTCAGAGAAGGGGCTGTCACACTAATCCCAACTCTCTCCGTTTTAGCTATCTCCTAGGTTAGCTAAGGGGGGTGGTCCCTAATGGAAAGTTAAGCTAAAAGCAAAGATGTGAATTTCTAGGAGAATTTGTTAGAGGTAAATAGATTATTTATCTAAGATCTACAAGCAAAACCTGATATGAGCAATAGACATTAACACATGAGATAAGCATGAAACACATAAACGACCAGTGCCTTCAAAGCGTTGCTCTTTCAGAAATGAAAAGATTTTTTATTTGTATTTTTTTTTTATGCTCAGAATGAAATCAAATGCTTTCAAATGAAAGAAGAAAATTTGTGATAATCTTTCAAGATAGAAAATAAGCTAAAGGCTCGAGAAACTCCCTCTTGAGTGAATCTTTTGATGTCTTATGAGATTGCTAGCTTGAACAACTTGTGGGACCTTTGATACCCTTGGAGGTGACTGTTCCAACCGAAGAAGTCCTCAACTCCAATAGCGTTGGCAACCTATCCCTTGAAAACACAAAAATGCTTGCAAACCAATTGTTAGTGCAAAAGAGACTTGGCATATAGAGACCAAGTTGAGCTTGTCATTCAACCGACAATGACAAGCTACAACGAGAGCACAAAATATACCAAGCCCAGAGGAGATTTGAGATAGATGCAAATCTCTCCTCCCTAGACAATAATGCCTTCAGGCAAATGCACAAATAAAAACAACTAGATAGCAAATGTAAAATCAAATGAATGATAACATCAAACGACACAGGTATACCTCATGTACCAAAGCATGTGCCACAAAAGAAGCCAGTAACCCCAAAGACTTTTATTTATTTATGTGAAAGCTGAGTACAAAATCCGGCAGAGTCTCCGCCAGCCCAATAGCTCGTTCTATCCTTCTACAATAAGAGCACAAGGCTCATATAAATAAGAAAATGGGAGATGATCCCAAGGAAAATTTCAATGACAAGTGGCACAATGGTGAAGATCTCAATGCTTCAAGTCAAATTCCAAGTGGCTGAGTTACTGGCTGTTGGCTGCCCATGAACTGCTGTAGAATGCCAATGTAAATTGTTGTTAAATTATATGAGGCTGCCATGTGGACTGCTGTATATTGGCTGCCTTTGAACTGCTGTGCATAACATGCTGACCACGTACGGACTGTTGTTTTAAGTGTTGCATTGGCTGAGTAATATATGCTGAGACTGCCCACGTAGCTGCTCACGTTAACTCCTGCCTTTAAACATGCTGCCATGACTAGCTGTGCTGCCCACCTTACTGCTGTACGACTGTTGACTGCCCACGTGGAAGCTGCTGTTGACTTGCGTGGAACTTTGCTGTCCCAATTGCCTGTGTGACCTGCGTATTACTATGCATTGGCTGTTGCAAACTTTGCTGCGTATTATGCTGTCGCTGCCCACGTTGAATACTCTTTGACCTGCCAACGTATTTCTGCTGTATGACTGTTGACTAGGCCCACGTAGACACTTGCGTATATACCTGCGTTAAACTCTTTTGGCTGGCTGTGGACTGCGTATTGACTTGGCTAGCGTGGAGTTATTTGGCATGCTGAGTTATGCGTATATTGTGGTGGGTCCCACATGCCACTCATTTACTTTAATCCCAAATTTGATTTAACTTAAAACAAAAATGACCTTCAGCACTTCAACGTGGAACTTTGTTGACTTTGACTTTTTTTGACTTTCTTTGACTTGAGTTGAAACTTTATGTGGTGGGCCCCACATTGCTTGCCACATCACCCTTGATCCTCTGCATGACTTCCATGTCAAAATTTGACTTATTTTGACTTTGGAAAAATTTATAAATTTTTC
>APFE030968690.1:717-10842 GCA_000404065.3 Pinus taeda
TTATTTTGGTTTTATTTCTATGAATTTAAGTTTCTAAACTACAGCCACTCTTAATAAAAGTAAAAATATAAACTACAGTCACTCTTACGTTTGGGTTTTCGAGATTAGAATTTGATTAAGAAATTAGAGTGAATTTCTTAAAGTCTCGATAATTAATGATTTGGCTGCATAACTAAAAATGGAAAAATGTTAGTAAGAAGTAACTAGGGTTAATATTTAAAATAAATGCACTATTGAGCTAATTTATTTACAAATTGCAATATTCTACATTTTATGCATTTTTAACCCAGGCTACATAAATAATCAGACTTTCAAATGAGTGCCATTTTCAAACCAGTTGACCAAATAAGGCGAAACAAGCGTCAATGAGAAGCTTATAAAAAATTGACTCTAACAAAGCAATTAAAACAAGAATCCAAATAAAATGTAAAATTAACCAAAGCGTAGGGCAATCAACTAAATAAAAATCCAAAAAGACGTTTAGCCAAAATTTTTATAGAAAGGGTCCCCATTATTTTAGTTGAGCAAGTCAATAATGGGGGGTGTTGTGTTTTCACTTCAACAGAGTACTTTGACATTGTTGATTCGGTTTGGTGGGAGTCATTTTTCAATAATCAAAGGGATATCATTTTAACAACAACAAATGAAGATATACCTTTGAAAAATCCATTTATTTGGCCACAAAATGTTTCAAATGAACATGAGGAAATAAACATTTTTGAACAATAACAATCTCAAGGTATTATTAATTCTTCACGGGTAGATAAAAGAGAGATGTATATTGGTTCTAGAAGATCTCGTGCACAACGTGAAGCCATGGAAGACCTTTACAAGGGTTCAGTACAGGATATTAACGAGGGTTGCATGATCGCAGTGCTAGCAGATGGAGATCCCAATGGTTATCCATTCTCGGTTGATAAGGTTATAAAGGTGTTTACAGAAAGTGAGGATGTTACAAGTGTTAAAGTACATTGGTAGCCACACATACACACCCATTCAATGGTGTGTATAAGCCAGATATGGTAGTTGACAAAAAAAAATGGCGGAAAGAGAAAAAGAAAGGGTACAAATATAAATCGTCGCTGCACAAACCTCTTAAAATTGGAGGATGTTGACATACTTGTTTATAGCTTCAATTTAACAAAGAGAGGAACTCTTGGATTCAAGATGATAGAGATTATGAAAAGGTTGTTACCAGAAGGAGCAGCGTTGAGATGGGAGTCTGTTGAAACCAGTCATAGATCTAGAAGAATTTTGAAACCTGAAATGGTGGGCATGCATGTGGACTTTGATGAGGCACTAGTTGATGAAAGAGAATAATATGGGACATCTTCGTCTGCATCCAGTTATTCATATGAGGATGTGAATTTTGATGGTGTGCAAGAAAATATAAGTGATTTTGAATAATTCTCTAAGACAGTTTATATAACTGATGTTTGCATCGTATCTTGATTCTTGAAATAAAAAATTTGATTTTCATATGGTGTTAAATCAAAAGTTATGAGTCATTTTTATGTTGTTGGATTATATGTCTTAATTATGATGATTTTTATTGTTTAGAATATTTACAATGCAACATTAAGCTAGAGACATAATGTATGTTTCATTCAATATACAAATAATAACATTTTGATTATTTTAGTCATGTAATTTGTTCACAATGTCATGGTTTTTTAATTTTATGGTTGAAAAAATTCCAATTTTTTTGTATCTTTAATGTTATGGTTGAAAACAATTAGAATTTTAGCAATCTTTAATGTGATGGTATTATATGTTTAACAACATGGATGAAAACTAATAGAATTTTAATGTATTTTAGATTCCATTATTTTATCTTTATGGTCATTACTAAAACATGTTGAATTTATACTTACGAAAACAAATGTTATTCTACCAAAGACATTAGTGTGTTTTTTTCCTCATAAACAACTGTTTTTTTGCACATAAAAATTTGGTTTTACTAGAATTTTTTAAAAATGTTGAAAATTGACCCTAAAAAAAAACCACCGTCCTAGTATCAACACTTTTCATTTTCAGGGTGTTTTTTGCATGAAAACTTCGTTGTCACTGCCATTTTTAAAACATGTTCAAAATTGACCCTAAAAAAATAAACCATCATTCCAGTATACACACTTTTCATTTTTAGCACTGTTTTTGATGTTTTTTCGGGGTTTTTTGGCCAGAGTTCCCGTTTTGAGTTTATAGTTCCTGTTTCAAAGTTTACATTGTTTGATGCAAACTAGACATGTCATGATGAAATACCATCACAAAGGTATTTTTGATTTAATGTTCATTTTCTATTTTTGAACAATATTTGGATGGGCTAGTGCAAGGCTACCAAAGGAAGAGCTATAGATGTCATCTACAACTAACACTCATGTGGTAGGATGAAATATCCTAAAGTAAACATGATGCAAATAAGGTAGTAAGGTATGAAAGAAAGGCCATATATGGACTAATGAATCACTTTCCAATGAAAGAAAGGATGACATGACTGACGTGATTCATGAATGAAAGTGATGGATGGGAGATTCCCTACGAAGAAGTCCCAAAAGGATGAAGACTCCTGAATAAAGAAGAAGAAGTTCATGAAATCTAAAGGAGGAGCTCTTCCAGCAACTGGTTGTCCCATGATCTCCACCTAAAGAGTTTTTAGAAGCAAGTCCCTTGTCAAGTCCTTGATTAAGGGGGATCTGGGATATGTCCCCCATTAAGGGGGAACTTGGGTACATTCCCTTTTATGGAATCGTTTGGTCATCCCTGGCTCAGATGGAGTGATAGATGTGGTTTTGTACTTCATGTATCATGCACTAGACCAAGGCTAACAACTGTAAGTCTTAGTGAAGGCCATGAGGAAAGATAGACACATCATTCTTGTCTTCACTTGGAAAGATGGAATGGAGGATTGGGTAAGCATCTGACATCCGATACTCTTTGACGATGCGGTAGAGAATGCCAGATAAGAGTAGTAGTAGAGGACCAATATTCTTTTAGGACCTGGAATCGAAGATAAGAATAGTCCTGGTGAAACATACTTTGAGAGAACTCGGGTGGGGTATGTTCTGAGAGAGACAATGATGAGGGTGTCTATAAATCACTAGTCTTGACAACATTGTGCTCTGATCTTGTGGAGAGATAGAGCTGTTAGTCAAGGCCTCGATATGTCACAATGTTGGATTATATGATGTTATACATATGGGTTACCAATCTGACTCTTCTTATGAGAATTCTTCATATTGAGAGTGTCCAAGTACCTTGTATGGATTATGAATACCTCCCTAATTAAGAGGGAGCGTTGAAATATTTAACTAGGTTCAGTATTCATAATGACATGTGTAATCATGATTTTATGTAATTAATTAAAATAAGGAAAAAATAAAATTATTTTGTTATGCTTGATGCATGGGTTTCATGATAAAGAAATTTTATTTTATGTATGAAGCTCCCATTGGGAGCTCTTAAGTTTGTTCATTAAGTTATAAAGTCTATTGAGTCAATTAAATGTATTGAAGACTCTTTTAGGAATATTACATATTGTAAAAGGAAAATTATTTGAGTCAAAATAACCCTCCACGATCAAGTCAAGTGCTCACAATCAAGTCGACCCTATCTAGTAACAAGTTGACCTAAGACAGGGATAAGTCGGCCTAATATCAAGTGACTAGAAGCCTCTATATAGTGTACTCGGCTTCATTCAAGGAATACACTTCACACACTCATAAGTTCAAGCAAGATGAGGACAAGAAGGAACTAGATAAAGCAAATAATAGGAGGACAAGAAGGAAGGAAGATCGAAGGAATTTTTGGATCTGTTTTGGGCTATTTCAATTCACATGTGTAAAGAGATTAGGGATCTTCCTTTTGCAACAAATCAGAATTACCATCATCTTAAGGAGACCAAAATAAGTCAAGTAAAAGACCTACATTGTAAGATAAATTGATAAGGGAGTTACCACAATTCAAGCGAAGGAGGAAAATGGTTATAATTTCCCTAGTTCTATCCAGGAGGCTGAGATTCGTAGGAAGAAAGGAGGCATAAAGTTTCAGAACAATAGATACAAGGCCAAGGGTTAAGAATGAAGAAACATCAAGTTGAATTTGACTTAAGGAAAGAATTGACTTGATCTTGGAGGAGTTTATTTATTAAGGGTCTAGGTCTTGGAATTCATCAATTGAAGATATTATAATAAGAAGAATTCGTTTGGGTTTTCCTCTCAAGTTGGAGAGGTTTTGGCACTGACTGATTTCCTACATCTTGTGTATCTTGTCTCATTGTTGTTTATATTTTTGGTAGTTGTTTGATGAAGAGAAAACTAAAATAATCAAATTTAAGAAAGAATCTAATCAAAAGAAGTAAAAATAATTCACAAGGAGTTATCATTGCTAGAGAAACCACTTCTTGTTTCTACCCTAAATTTGTCAACATCTTACAACTCATTCGATTGAGGGCTATCACGGAGATGCATCTCGAAGGGATAAACAAGAGGTAACCTAAAGGATATCTGACCCAATAGAAACCTATGTAGAATCAAAGAAAATGGTTGGGAAGCCTTGAAAAAATTAACAAAGGATTTTCTCACAAAATAGATCTCTAGGACCTCCTTTCTCTCTCCTTTGACAAGACAAGTGGAAGCATACAATTGGCTTGGATGATGCAAGTGATGATGTCATGATATTCCAATTAGCAGTGGACACGTGGCAATCATATTTGGCATTTTCGGGAATCCAAAAGGCCCATTTCTAGGTGACACGTATCACCAATCATTGGTTGTCACATGGAAAAGGTGAGATCAACATGATGTCGTCATGTTGGATGAAGCCTAATAGTTTGTTAATAGTGTGTAGAGAGGAAGCACTAGGTATGATGGAGTTGGGACACATTGACTTTGACAGTGCACAATGCAGTAGCCAATTAAAAGGGTGCTTGACAGTCCCTATGGGACACGAGGACCCAATGACATGACCTTGGAAGATGTATAAAGGGGCACGAGCTTGGTGCTCTAGGAGACAAGCATTGAGACATGGAGGCATTGTGACGACCAATGAAAAGGGTGGTGGGCATACTTTGCCGTACAACTCAGCCCACAGGAACATGCTCAGAGAATTCCTTTGGTGCAACATAAACAAAGTGTTGGGATAAAGGGAGCTTCAGCCTTAGTGCCAAGTATAGGTTATATGTAGCTATAGAAAACCAATGGCGTGGAGTTATTAATAAAGAAATGTAGCCCTTGAGGCTTAAGGTGTAATGGGCTCGACCATAAGACCAAGTGCAAGGATGAGTATGATGACTCATGTTGTGAATTAGATGAAGAAGAAGTAAACTTTGTAGGGAAGCTTAAGTGTGGATCAGGAAAGTATAAAGGTAAATTACCCTTTAAGTGTTTTAACTGTGCCAAAGTTGTTCATTATGCATCAAAGTGTTGTAAAAAAGAAGAAATATTATAATCCTAAGAAAATATTCAAGAAAGTTCAAATGGATAGAAAGAAGGCTAACAAGAGGGGTTTATATGTTCAAGAAGAGAACTACTTAGAAAGTGAACACAATCAATCCTTAGATGAGGACAAAGATCATGAGAGCCCTAAAGAATTTATGTTGATGGCCATTGAAAATCTGCAAGTCAAGGCCATTAATTCTGATGATGAAGAAGGAGAAGTAGATCTTGAAGGATAACTGATAAGTGCACTTGAGGAAATAGAGAGGCCGAGGAAGAAAAACAAATCCTAGAAGGAGTCTTTGATAAAAGAAAAAAATGTTTTTTATTCATTTCTCTTGAAAATAGAAGAAGGTAAGAAGATTCATGATTCTCTGAACCAAAAACTAAATAACAAGGTTCAAGCATGTGAGAGCCTAGAAGGAGAAATTGTGTTGTTGAAGAAGGAGTTGGAGAAGGCTAAAATACAACTCAATAAAATTTTGAAACAGGACTAGAGATTTAAATGAAATATTAGAAGCACAATGAGTCTCTAAATACCATAGTGGTCTTGGATTTGAAGCAAAGTCTAGCACAATTGGAGAGTTAAAGGGAAAGAGAAAAATTACCTTTGTTCTAGTAGCGAGTGAAGGAACAGCGCGATAACAAAAGGAGATTATGTAGCCCAAGAAAAATCAGCAACAACAAAAGAAAAACATTGCTCAAGAAAATTGAACTGCCCAAAATTGAACCCAATGTAGAAGTCAACCTTCTTGGTACCATAATATTTTCCTACGGTATTGTTTTACATGCACGAATTATGATCATAGAGCAACAAATTGCCCAGTCAATCTTTCCTATAGGCAACTCATATATAGAAGAATATTTCAGCATAAGAAAAGCAAACCTAGGTATAATAATTATTTATCTCCTATGAACTATTTATTGCAATGTTTCAAATGTCAAAATTTTGGGCATATAATAGTCAATTACAGACTTAAGGAGAAGAAGATAGAACCAATTATTGAGAAAATTAGTCAGAATCCCAAAGTATGGAAAGAAGAGGAGAAATCATAGAAATGTAATATTGCTTTGTATGCTAAGAATGGGGGAGCCACTAGTATGCGGAAATTGGTTGTTTCAAGCACACGTTAGGAGACATGACCAAGTTTCTTAAAAGACTTGGACATTTGAACTTTGATAAAATAGTTAAGCATAGCAAGAAAAATGTTGTCAAGGATTTTCCCAAGCTTTCTAAACTCGAGAACACAATTTGTAAATCTTTCCAACATGGAAAGCAAGCTCGAGTTCCATTCAAGGCCAAAGATAAATCATCAATAAATCCATTGCAGCTGGTACACATGGATTTGTGAGGACCATCTAAAATGCAGCCACCCATAGATTAATAATATTTTATGCTAATAGTTGATGATTTAAGTAAGATGATGTGGGTTGCCTTATTCAAAGAAATCAAATTCTTTTGACAAGTTTAAAGAGTTCAAAGTCATGGATGAGAATGAAATTGATTGCAAAATCAAAAGCATAAGGTTTGACAATGGATGTGAGTTCACTTCAAAAGAATTTGATGAATTTTGCAAGAAGAATGACATCAAAAGGTAGTTTACAATAGTAGACCCCCCCAAAAAATGGTGTAGCAGAAAGAGAAAATAGATCGGTGCAACAATTAGACATAACCATGATAAACGAAAGAAATGTACAACAAAGGTTTTGGGCATAAGCTATTCATACAGTAGTAGCTATCCTCAACAAATCTCATTTTAGACTGAATAGTGGCAAAACTCCTTATGAACTGTGGTATGGTAGGCCTACAAAAATCAAGCACTTCAAAGTTTTTGGTAGCATATTCTACATCAAGAGAAATGATGATAAACTTGGCAAGTTCGATGCAAGAGCAGATGAAGGAATTTTTATGGGATATTCACACAAAAACAAAGGATACAGATGGTATAATAAAATAACAAGAGGATCATTGAATGTATTGATGTCAAAGTGGATGAATATGTTGAGAAAGGAGAGAAACAAATAGTAAAAGCCAACAATGAGGAACCAATCAGCATTGGTGAAGAATATGTTGAGTATTCTGTAGCAGAAGATGATGAAGAGCCCCCCTGTGCTCAAGACAAAAACCCCTTAAGGTATGTACAAAAACACCACCCAGATGATCAGATTGTTGGTGAATTAAATACTGGTTTATAGATAAGAAGGAAGTTGCTAAATCTCCCTTCACAAAGACATGTTGCCCTAGTGTCCATGGAGGAACCAAAATATGTTGTACATGCCAGTTAAGATCAACATTAGTTAAAAGCAATGAATGAAGAATTGGCAAAATATAGAAAAATCAGACTTGAGAACTTGTTCAGAAATGTCATTGGCACAAAGTGGGTGTTAAGAAATAAATTAAATGATCATGGAGAATTCGTAAGAAACAAAGCTAGATTGGTATGCACGGGCTATGCTCAAATAGAAAGACTAGAATTTGATGAAAGATTTGCTCATGTTGCTACATAAGAAGCAATAATAATTCTTTTGACATTTTCTTGCTTTAAGAAATTAAAGATATACCAAATGGATGCCAAATATGTTTTTCTCAATGGAGAGTTACAGGAACAAGTTTACATAGAGAAACCAAAAGGTTTTCAGCTAACAAAAAAACCATATTATGTTTGCAGACTCAACAAGGCCTTTTATGGTCTCAAGCAATCCCCTAGAGCTTGGTATTCCAAGCTATACAACTACCTACTAAAGTGTAGATTCAAAAGAGGTGTAACTGATAACAAATTATATGTCAAAGAAAAGGATGGAAAACTTATAATTGTGGTTGTATATGTTGATGAAATCAATTTTGCCAATGATTCGGATTTTCTAAATAGATAATTTGCAGCTAATACCTAGTTCAAGATGTCAATTCTTGGATAACCTTCCTACTTTCTTGGATTGTAGATTGTGTAGACCCCCAAAGTAATTTTTATCTCTCAAAACAAGTATCTCAAAGAAGTGCCGAGGAAATTTGGCATGGAAGAATTCTCTTTAGTGAACACTCGAATGGTGACAAGTTACAAACTTAGTAAGATGGATGAATATCTAGCAGTGGAAATTTTTTTATATAGGTCCATCATTGACAAACTCTTATATTTGACAACTTCAAGACCATACATCATGGAGATCATTGCTATAGTGGGAAGATTCCAAGAAGCTCCCAAACAAAGCCATCTACTAGCAACCAAGAGGATTCTTAGACATCTCAAAGGAATAATGGATTATGGACTATGGCACCCCAAAGATAAATATTTTTCATTCATTATTTATATTGATCTTGATTTTGAAGGTGATGTAGATGATCAAAAGAGCATAAGTGGTGGTGCTTTCTTTCTTGGAGAATTTCTAGTCTCATGGTTGAGCAAGAAGCAAGCTTCCATTCCCTTATCTAAAGTTGAAGCAAAGTACGTTGAAAAAAATTCTTATTGTACTCAAATTTTATGGATGAAGTAGGCCTTGCAAGATGTACAAGTGTTCTATCATCAACCTATTCCCATTATTTGTGAAAACACAAGTGCAATAAACATGTCCAAGTATCTAGCTTTTCACTCCAAGACAAAGCATACTCCAATCAAGTATCATTTCTTGAGAGAAAAGGTTGCAAATCAGATTTTGAAGCTAGAGTTTGTTCCTACCAAAGAGAAAATTGTTGATATTTTCACCAAGACACTTCCGAGAGAACAATTTGAGTATTTGAGGCAAAGATTGGCAGTTGTTCCTCTCACTTCCCTACACTAGCTCTTCCTTCAAGAGGAAGAAAGGAAGTTGTTGTACCTTCAACATATAAAGATTTAAGTTGCTAGATCCATATGATCAACATGACTAGAAATATTGTTGATAGAAGGAGCATGGTGATAGAGGGATCATGTTGGTGTGCTTTCCATTAATGTCAAAGGGTGAGAGATAACACTGATCAAACACAAATAAAGGGGGAGAGATCCATTGTGATCAAACAATGGAGTGATACATGGTGATAAAAATACAAAGGTACTTGGTGAAGATCAAGCAACAACAAGAGAAACAACATTAGCAAATCATAAAAGAAACACATCTTAGGGGGAGCAAACTCAAAAGAAACAATCACATTTGTAAGGATGTTTTGTTTGATCTCGATGTTTCCATCAATGCCAAAGGGAGAGAATGTTGAAAATATGTTTTCATTCATGGAAATATGGTCGTTAGAGAAATTTTGAGTTCTAAAATGGGCCTCCTAAGGAATATTATAAAATAATAGTGGAAATAATAAAATAAGATTAGATGACATCATCAAATTTTAGAGGGAAATAAGAAAAGACTACTTATTCATCTTGTATTTTTAACTTATCTCCCTACAATTTTACTCAAATTTTGAGTGGGAGAACTCATTGGATGTGAAATTTAATTTTTCATCTAAGGAGTACCCATGTTTCATAGTTTCGATGGACATTGCCACATGAAAAATGAGAAATACATGAAAAAACGTGAATGCAATCATGTTTTTCATGTATTTATCATTTTTCGTGTAGCAGGGTCCATCAAAAGTATGCAATGTGGGTACCCCTTGGATGAGGAATTACATTATGCATCCAACAAGTGATCTCACTTGAAATTTGAGTAAAACCGCAAGGAGATAAGTTGAAATACAAGTTGAAAAAGTAGTGTTTTTTTTTTTTTTTTT
>APFE030968690.1:10924-31286 GCA_000404065.3 Pinus taeda
CAAAAATGGTGAATCATCCATGATGGTTGACATCATCATCTTGAATCCTATTGGTTATTATAAAGTTGATTTTATTTTTACATTTTTGTTTTGAGGCCCATTTTAGACCACAAAATTTCTCTAATGATCTATTGATGTCAATAAGTGGCATAGGTGTCAAAGAAGGCCTCAAGAGATCCAGTTCAAACAAGAACTATAAAGGAGAATCATGGATGAGAGTGGTGCAAAGAATTTGGACCTAGTTTTGGTGTAGAAAATTCCCTCAAACATAGTTCAAATCCACCCAAATGGAAAGAGATCAGAAATAGCTTTCCATTGGTATGCAAAAGTTTGAAAATGGCCTCTTGGATCAAAAGATAGAGCCAGTCAAAGTTTGGTGACTTCAAGTCAAAGATAAAAGAGATAAGAGGTGGTTGGATTAGCTTTGGTGCATAGATAAAGCTAGCAGAAGTGTCAAACCCATCATAAATTTTGGCAGAGCCGCTATACAAAGCTACGGGCTAACATTGATGTACAATGCAACAAGAAGGATCCATTTTATTGGCTCAGGAAAAGCCCACCCTGTGGATGTACCTCAATGGTATGGTTATGGCGCACAAGCTTAAGTATTAGGATGCAAAGAGAGGAATGATGCTAAGTGGTGATGCCATCCTGGTGGAATTATCCTAGAAGGTGCACCCTAGAGGATTACAAAGGGAACACAAGTGGAAACGCTAAGAGATAGTCACAGTAGGACACAATAGCACAATGCCATCCAATATATAATTGAGCAGGAGGCCCCCACTCTGACAACTCATCTTGCTCAGGGCTAGCTCATAAATGCATCTCGAAGGTATAACAAAGAGGCAGTGAAAAGGAGACATGACCTGGTGGAAAACTATGCAAAATCAAAGAAAATGGTCAGGAAGCATTGGAAAAATTAACAAAGGATTTGCTTGCAAAACAGTTCTCCAAGACCCCCTTTCTCTCTTGACCGAACGATGCAAGTGATGACATCAACATAGGCTAATCTAGGGTGGACACATGGCAGTCATATTTGAAATTTTTTGGCATCCAAAATGTTGATTTTTGGGTGACACGTTTCACCAATCATTGGTTAACACATGGCATAGGTAACGTCAGCATGACATCATCTTGTTGGATGGAACCCAACGGTTTGTTAACGGTGCACATAGAGGAAGCTACAAAGAAGTGCACAAGGTGACAACCAATTAAAAAGGTGTAAGGCAGTCCCTACGGGACACGATGACTCGATGACATGACCTCAACTGATTTATAAAGAGACACGAGCTTGGTGAGTTAGGAGATAATATTTGGGACCCTGCGGTACAAATCACCCCGCAGGAACATGCCCAAAGAATTCCTTTGGTGCAACATAAACAAAGTGTTGGGATATAGGAAGATTCAACATTAGCATCATGTACAAGTTATATGTAGCTACAAAAAACCAATGGCGCGGAGGCATTAATAAAGAAATTTAGCCCTCGAGGTTTAATGTACAATGGGCTCGGTGGAGTCGGCGTTAACGAAAATGTCATTAATAAGATGTTTCAAAACTGAAGCACCATGCAGAGAGGCTTCCGGCATAAGTTTTGGCCATTTTACTTAGAAACAATACCAAGGGCACGAAGCATAAGACAAAGGAATCTATCCTTTGACAGGTAAAAATCAACTTAGTGCCCAAAGGCCTAACTAGTGGTCGTGAAGACCTGATATTATGGTAGAAAACAGGTAAATGGATAGAAGAAAAGGTGTTAAAGGCCAAAAGTGGAAAAATTGGCAGCACTCATTTAATAAAATGTGGCAGCGAAATTTAATGATGGCATGAATGAGGCGACAACTATTTTTGGCACCACATTGATCAAATGGTAAAGTGACAATTTAGTGGCATAGTTCGAAGTTAAGTCCAAATGGAGTAGAAATCTAAATGCATGAACAAGCTGGCAACAAATTGGTCGTTAATCCAGAGTTAATTGTAGCTAATAATAGAAGAACTATTAAATCCTGTTAAAAAACAAAATTTGCAAAAATAAGCAGAAAAATTTAGAGTTTGAGTTTCGAACAATAGTATTAGAATATGAAACTTAATGAGAAAATCCCGAGGAGTTAGTTGGACAGGATAAAGGAAAAAAATAAGAATGCATTTAATAACCAAAAAAAATAAAATGATCCAAAAATATCAAGCTAAATTCTATATAAGCAGGCTTGATTAGACAAAGAAGGTATGTGAGTTCTGTGAGCGAGTTGTGGTGAAGATGCTGGTGTTTTCTTAGTAATCAAATATTACTAGTGTTTGTGAATGAAGTAATTATTTAATTTATTTTGGAAGACAGAGAAGGAATTCATGGATCTATTATGAAAATATATGAAAGATGAATCATTAAGTGTCAAGAAAGTTGTAGATTTCCTTGAGAATGATTGAAGAGAAACTTTGAAGAATTTAGTTATTCCTTGTGTGTTCCATTGATTCCTGTCATGCTTACTTAAATAAATTTATGAAGTATTTAATGGTGTCCTATTGTTCTTGCATAGAGTAAAATAAAAATTTTAAAGTGGTACCTTTTTTTTCCTACAACACTAATTCATCTCCGCTCTCAGTATTTTTTTGGTTTCCAAAAAATAAGATAGTTTAGTTGTAATATTTTGAGGTAGGTCGCAGCTCACACTTGCAAGGTAGGTTGCATATGGAACTACAGACTGCCGATGCGAGTAGAGACTAATGAGAAACCAAAGTGAATTGGCCTAGTCCCATAGTTTGTCAACAAAGCATGTCGCATTTGTGAATGATTATTTTTTATTGCAATTTATGATTTTCGACCATCAGATAGTTCACCAATTAAGGCTATAATTTTGTGATGGGTTTGAGTGGGAAGAAAGGTAAATAATAGGGAGCACAAACTCTTGATTCCAAAGTGTGTGCACCATAAGTGAAGTGGTTGTTTGGAATTGTAATTTGAGCTCTAGCCCATAAACAACATCTTTTGTCAAGTTGTAACAAAGGGGGTTCAGAAGCTAATGTGAATGTAATCCCTCCCTTTACACACCCATACAAATAGAAAAGAAACTTAGCCATGAGTCTTTAATGGGAAATTTTTTTCGATAAGAAGTCACTGAGAAATAGACCACACCACGGCATAGTGGATACATTATTTGATTACCCTATCTCTTATGCACACCGTAACTAGTTCTGCATAAAAGAAAAGGGAAATAAGTCAACACAACCAAAAGAATGGGTTCAACTAGGGTATTCAAGCATTAAGATTAGGAATGTAAAAGAGACAAGGGTAAATTTTAGTAGAATGTTTGGATACAAGCAAATTGAAGAGAAGGATGGGGATAGATTTGATACAGGGGAGGAATGCTAATATTTAAACACGCAAGGTGAGTGAAGGTTAGGATGGATAGACATAGAGACATGACGCAAAGGTATCAAACACATGTCATCTTGCAACTAAGAGAAACAATTATAGAGGGTGAGCATTACCTACCTAGCAGGAGGTTGCATGCATCGTTGGAAACTGAAGGAGGGATGCTCATCCAGTTTGCTTGAGGTGAAATGAAATGGTGGAATTAGTGAGTCTTATTAAATGAAAGGGAAAATGTGAAGCTAGGTCACAAAATGGATTTGCACAAATATTTTATCACGTGCAACAAGATTAGGTGGGAGGTCACAAGGCAAGGTCACATAATAATGTTATCACATGTGAGAAATGCATTAAAGTCGTAGGTCACAAATTTAGTGTATAAGGAGAGGTCGCAAGTCGGGTAGTCATAGGAGAGTGGGAGGAGGAGTATGTGTTGGGAATATGATTTTCAACTTGGGGAGGTCACAAGTCATACATTTAATCATCAACAAAATGACCATTACATACTGCCAGTGTGATTAGAAACTTATAGTGCAAATAGTAAGAGAAGGTTTCAATTCACAAATTGAGATGACATCAGGGTTGGCACTATGAACTAAAACTGTGAAATGTGACTTAGTGTAAAAGCCTAAGTTTTTGAGGGTTTTAGGATTTGGATTGTTAGGACCTAAGGAACCCTAGACAAGTTTAAGGAGCGATGAAACCTTAGGAGGCAGTGGGTAAAGGATGAAAATCATTTTAGTATGGGGGTCTCCAAAATTTCGGAAGAGATGAAATTTTGGGACTTTTGCAATAGCTAAAACAATTGGGGATTCACTAGTAGAACCTTATAATATCAACTCAATCTTTACTTGGGATCAATAATTACCCTTAGAAGTATTGTTATAAACTCATGGGTCCTTCTAAATTTAAATGACAAGCCTCTGTAATGAATGCAGTCTCTTTGTTGCTTTGGTTGGCTCGCTCTGAAAATGTTTTTTAAATTAAAGATGACACTAGTGGCCTTGGTTAGGAATTAGGAAAATTGTGGTATGAGCTATGGATGTTTAGAATTAAAAGGGACCCTTTGGTGTTTCTCCATTTCCAACAAAATTATTCAATACCCCAGTGGAGTCACTCAAGGAATCACAAACATTGCTTTGCTACCAACATGTCTGTTTAGTACCTCGACCTAGTCGCTTGCATCACCTCTTTGTGCATGAATCTATTCTCAATCCTTTACCCTTTATTTGATTGATCTTACATTGAAATTCTAATTGGAATCATTTATTAAGCATTCATTTTTCCAGGGTGGATGAGGGATCTCGACTTATTTAATGGGCAAGAGAGGTCATTCCTTGTTGTAAGAGACTTTATTGATTCTTTTGAAAAGTGTTTCACTCACTATAAGTTTTCTCCTTTACCCTTTCTCAACATTAGATCAAGTCATGGAAAACACAGTTTGGATTGCAAAGCCAACTCAAGAATAGATATATTATTGAGGTTAGAGGGAATTCTAGTTATTTAGGTTTCCTCACAAATCCTAGTCCATATTTTCATGTGGATATCTAGACCCATAAATGATGCTCAAGGTCAAACAGGACATAGAGATAAACAATTAGCCAAAGATTGAATAATTACAACAATTTTTGTAAGACATTCAACTTAATGATAAAGTTCTAGAGTCCATTATTCCTATTCCAGGCCTTATTTATGTACAAGAGGCCTCTAAGTGAGACCAACAAAGAATTGCACAAAGACATGAAAGGACATTAAAACTAAGACAAAAAATTAAAGGCATGCAAATAGACATAATAGGAAATAAATATGTACAAGGATGAGAAAGCAGCTACAAGAGTTGCTAAGGAAAGTAAAAATTGAGATCTTGGCCATTTACGTGAAGAGATTCAATATTATCGTCTAGGGTTTGGAGTTGGTAAGTATGTTGGCCAAGTTTATCCTTGATTTGAAAAGGACCAATCCATAAGGTTTGAAATTTGTTATGCTTGCCCTTGTGTTTGTGGGTTTTATCGCATTTTAGGATGAGGTCGCTTACATTATTTTTTTTTTTCCCTATAGACTCATTGAACCATCTCTTAGTTCAACTTTGGTGAGAAGCAAACTTTTATCGGGCCTTCTTCCTTTCTTCCTCTAGTTTATGTAGAGTTTCAATTCTACTCTGCATGATGGGGCTTAACCTACCATAGGATTCTTGTGATAACTGCAAGGCATGTAGGTATAGTTTTGGTAGTAGGATGGATTCTTTTTTGTACACCAGGAAGTAAGGAGGGGTACCAAGAGATGATTTTGGGGGACATGATCAACCCATAAAGCATTGTTTAAATCATTATGCCAACTTATATGATGGGACAATGCATTTTTCTTGATATACAAATTATGTTATTGTTGGTTGACTTAGTTGAACCATTACCTGTGGGATAGTAGTTAGAAAAATGCTTCAAAACAATACCATTTTCCAAAGAAAAATCATACAACCTCAATGATGAAAAATATGTTTCATTATTGAAAACAAGGGAGGTGGGAACACCAAACCTGTTTATCATGTTCTGGTTAAGTAAATGAATTACCTTTATTCATTGACTTGTTGTAACAGAACAACTTCAACCCACATCGTGAAATAATTCATGGTTGTGAGGATATACCTGTGCTATTTTGAGAAGTGTAGTGTGATCTACCTAATGAGATCCATACCCCATTACTGAAAAGGTTCCTCAACTGCAATAGATTAGAGTCTTGTGGTTGATCACAATTTTATTTCAACACAGTTATGAAAGATAGAATATTTTTGAACACATGTGTGGGCATCTATGAATAATGTAGGCCAGTAATATCTTTCCCTCATTATTTTGTGTTTTTTTGTGTTTCCGACATAGTTTCCATCTACTAGCCCATCATGTAGCTCCTTCCAAAGTTTTTCGACATTAGAGGATTGTAAGCATTTAAGTAACATGCCATTATGATGTTTACAAAATAGATTTCCACGGACAAATTCATAAGAAGAGGCTTTGCATGTAATGACCCTTTTCAATTTCATGGACAAGGTAGAATAAAAGTACCTTATTCCAAATATTTTCTCAGATTAGTGTATTAGGATGATGACAAGATGAGAGTGGGAACTGAATCACTTTGATACATTTCAATATCCTACTCCCATCCTAAATTTCTTCTTTGGATTAATCCGAAGCTTCAAAAACAAGATTGCATAAACCACGTCCTTTGACTTTGTGAGCTAGTTTGAATTTGAGATCATATTATTGCAAGCATATCATCCAATTGGCCATGTGCCCACCTAGTTCCTATTATACAAGCAATGACCTTACTGTTGGGTGGGGCACAAACACTACGACATGATTTATCAAAATATAAGGTCTAAAGTGGTTGGAAACCTTATAGTCCAACTATCATGCATGGAAGATGACTTTGGATTTGAGTTTGGAAGAGAATGATGCCATGGACTATGTCAAAGGAAGAATAGCAAAGCCTCCTCCAAATGCATCTGTTGCTTCTCAAACCAAGAACAAGAAAGGTGAGGTAAAATCTAAGATTATTTTTAATTCCATTCATAAGCCTTTGGTTGCATATATTTCTAATTTGGAAACATCTAAGGAAATTTATGAAAGGTTGGTTGGGATTTGCAAAGTGAACAATGCAAATAAAAATCTATTTCTCAAGAACAAGTTTAAAGACATCAAGATGGATAGAGGAGAATCCATCCAATCCTACTTCATGAGGATCACCAAGATCAAAAATGATTTCCTATCTATTGGAGAATCCCTTGGTGACACGGAGCTCACTCCTATTGCACTTGGAGACCTTACAAGAGATTGGGATGTGTTCAACACTACCATTCTCAACAATGATAGGATTCTAGGATTTGAGGAACTATTATCCAGATGCACTCAAGAAGAAATAATGATGATGGAAAGAGACAATCCCTCAAATGGAAACAATCCTAATGCCTTCTTCACTCACTCTAGAAGAAGGAACAATGCTCTTCTAAGGAATCAAGGACAAGTATTCAAGTCAGGATTCAAAGAAGGAAGAAAGGAAGTTGTTTGATTGTAATAGGTTTGGCCATTTCGCTAGAGAGTGTTCTCACAAGAAGGATACTCCAAGAGATGATGAAAAAAATAACAACAACAACTTAAAGGGCAATGAAAATCGAAGGAACAATAGGTTCAATAGCAAAGGAAAGAAGAATACTCATGCTGCTCGAAATGGAGGTGGACGTCCTCCCAAAAAGTCAAGAAACTCCAGGTATGATGGGGCTAATGTTATAAAGAAAAATGAATTTTATCTTATTTTTGCACTCTCCAACGCCTCTCCTTCGAATACATTGGACCATTAGTTGATTGATAGTGGTGCCTCAAGGCACTTCACCGGGTACAAAGAATCTCTCTCAAACTGGTTGAGAAGAAGACAAATATGGAGATTATACTTAGGGATAATACCACTTATCTCATGAAAGGAATTGGTATTGTTACTCTTCACTTAAATCAAGGTCAAACCCTTCACCTACAAGCAATTTTATATGTACCTGACATGAAAACGAGCTTGGTTTTTATTTCTACAATGGAACACAAAGGTTTTAAGGTGTCATTCATTGATGGGAAGGTTTGTCTTTGGAAAAGGAATCCAATAGATGAATTCACTCTAGGATTCAGGGTTGAAGGTCTCTATTAGGTTGGAGGAAGTCCATTGGGAGCAATGATTTATGACACCTCTCTTTAATCCAAATTATGGCACCAAAGATTTTCTCACCTTCATTTCAAAGCCTTACCCGATGTAAGGAAGATGGTCATAGGGATGCCTAAATTCAACTTAAATCATGAAGGTGTTTGTCAAGGTGTGAAGTTGGAAAACATACAAGGGGACCATTCCCCTCAAATGAAACTCATACCACTGATATTCTTCAATTGGTCCATTCTCATCTATTAGGTATGTTTCCCATGACATCTTTGGGTGGATATTTGTATTATGATATTTTTGTGGATGATTTCTCTCACAACACTTGGATATATTTCTTAAAGATGAAGAACAAATTATTCAAATGGTTCCTCTCCTTCAAAGCCTTGGTCAAGAATCAATAAAGGAAGAAGATCAAAATATGGAGGATTGATAATGGGACCGAATATGAGTCTAATGAATTCAAACACTATTGTAGAGAATTTGGTATTAAGAGGGAGGCTACCACCGCATATACTCCTAAAAAGAATGGTGTTTCCAAAAGGAAGAATCATACTATTAAAGAGGCCACCTAGGCTATACTTCCTAATCAAGGTCTTCCGAAGTTCTTATGGGGAGAAGCTACCAACATCGTTGATTATTTCCAAAATTGTTTCCCACATCAAGATTTGGACTTCAAGACATCCACAGAAGTATTCAATGGTGAGAAACTTGATGTTTCTTATTTTAGAATTTTTGGGTGTCCCGTATACTTTCATGTGTCGAAAGAGAATATAAAAAACTAGATTCATCTAGGAAGAAAGGAACGTTTGTGGGCTATAGTGAAACTTCAAAGGCATATAGAATCTATGTGCATGGTCAAAGGGAAGTGGAATTAAGTCATGATGCCACCTTTGATGATCCAAGTGGATATTGGTGGCCACTCACCAATTCCACTTGGACCCCACCATTGCTTCTTTCAGTTTTTTAGTTTTCTTAATTGTAGCACAATTTACTATTTTTAGCAATTTTTCGGATCCTAAACTTCTGGAGCCATTTTGAGGCCCTAAATGACATTTTTTTGGAAATCTACTGCCAATTATTTTTTGCCTAAAATCATCTCTTTCATCATATTCGTCAGAGAGATCTTTCCAATGGGTTATCATGCACGTCAAATAGAGATAATATGGCCAAGTCATGACCCAAAGAAGTTGGTTGTCTAACTCACCCCAACAGGGCCCATAAACTCTTGGTGTTACATCTCCTCAGGTTAGGTTTTTGGTTGTTTAGGGTTTCTCTTATTGTTCAATAATAAAAAGGCCATTGAGCCTCATTGTAAGGCAGTTCAGAGGCATGTAGCTGCCACATCTCTTCTCAGAGATAAGCTACAGTCGCCCTAGCTAGTTTATTTCCATTTATGTTTGTAAGCATATTTCAGTATTTTGCATTAATGAAATGAAGTATTATTTCCATTGCATCTCTATGTTTATGGTTATCTCTGTAATTTTTTGCATTCCTGTTTAAATATGGATTAGTGGTATCAGAGCAGTTTTCTTTTTTTCTTTGTTTCTCTTTGCATGTCCCCAACAAGGTCGGGATATAAGGAGTTAGGGATTGAACTGGTTGAACCTTTGCAAGACCAGCCTCACAAATTCCAATGGCCTCTTATGGAAGATGAAAATAAAGATGAGGGGGCAGGAGATCCTATCAAAATCTTGCTTGAAGAATCTCTCGAGTGACAAAGGAACATGATGATGGACAACTTCACCCAGATCCTTTAGCGGCTACCCAAGGGTGACGCATCGGCTTCCAACAGCTACTCTGGAAATGCCAAACCATTTAAGGTACAAGTTAATTTTGAAATCCCCATATTCGAGGGTCAGATAGATGTAGATGCCATCGATAAATGGTTAAATCTACTAGAGGGTTATTTTTCTGTTCATGATTTTTCCAGTCGAGAAAATATTATTTTAGCTCTTCTCAAAGAAGCCCCCCACGCCAAGGACTGGTGGGAAACCTACTACAAGAAGAAGGATGAAAGTACATGCTCACTATTTTCAGCTACACCCACTTGGAATTCATTCCAGGATTCCATCAAGGAGTTGTACTACCCTATCGGAAGCTATGAGGATCAATACCTAAAGTGGACCATGCCGCGGCAGGGAAGGGACCAAGACATGCCAGAGTTTACCAATATTTTCCATACTATTCGCACAAAGTTGGGTATCAAAGATTCAGAGCAGCATTTGGTACTCAAATACTGCAGCTACCTGCACAAGTACATCCATGAAGAAATAGAATTCCTGAACATCTCCTTGCTCGGCAAGGCATACCGATATGCCTTCAAGGTCGATCAAAAGTGTAAACAGAAGAAGCGAGACTTTGGATTTGCGAATATGAAGCAAGGGAAAGGTGCCCCCAAACTGCAGAACAAAGGACAAAGCCAAGGTGAGGTGGCCCAAGACAACCAGCCAAAGGTGCAAGCAAAGAACAAGACTGCGAAGCCGAAAAAGGACATGGGAAGGTGGTGTGAGTTCCATAAGAGCTCCACTCACAACAAAATTGAGTGTCGGGCCAAGTATTCATTGGTGGCCAAGCTAAATGTTTTAGAATCAGATGGATGTTATGACTCTGAGTCATAACTTGACAAGGGGAATGACAAAGGGAAACTGATTATCGATGCAATTCCCAACGCCACTATTATCACCATGAAGATCTAGAAGTGGGAACTTGAAGATCCAGAGGAGGAGGAGCGTCTCTTCCACTCCCATATGTGGATAAAGGGCTTCCCGCTATAGTTCATTGTCAACAACAGGAGCCAAAAGAACCTCATTTTAGCAGAGGTCATGAAGCGACTAGGCTTACCACCTAGTAGATCCACAATCGTACACCATCAGGTGGCTTCACCAAGGATAGGATCTTTGCGTGATCAACAGTGTCGCATTCCATACAACATCAAGCCCTTCATGGATGAGGTATTGTCTTACATTGCTCCCCTTGAAGTTTGTGATGTATTATTAGGACAACCATACTTGTGGAAGCGACATGCTATGTATGAATCAAGGCCTTGTGCTGTTATTGTTACTTTGGTAAATAAGTTGTATAGGATACTGAAGGTAGCACCGCCTACCGCCATCTCTTTGGTTAGTGCAAAACAATGCAGTAAGCTCATTTCCAAAACTAGGAAATTTGTTTTCCTGATGATACGCCCTTAAGGAAAGAAGAAGATGTGGCCATGACCTCTAGACATGGCCCCTCCACATGACAACTAAAGATGGACAAGGTCATGGGGGAGTATGAGGACATCTTCACCTCCCCTGCAGGGGTTCCTCTGCACTATTAGGTCAAGCACTCCATCAATCTGACCTCAGATGTGCCACTACCCAATGGACCAATCTATTGGTGCTCCATTCTGGAGAATGATGAAATCAAGAGGCAGATTCAGAAGCTACTTCCAAAAGGTCACATCCATTCAAGTTCATCGCCCTGTGGGAGCCTGATCATGTTGGTACAGAAGAAGGATGGGACTTGGAGACTTTGTATTGACTATCGGGTGCTGAACAAAATCATTTTCCATAATAGGTACTCGATCCCATGGATTTATGACCTCCTAGACCAAATGAAGGGGGAAAAATATTTCAGCAAGATCAATTTGAAGTTAGGATATCACTAAGTACCAATCAAACCCTCTGATGTGTGGAAGACTACCTTAAAACCCAAGGAGGGCCATTTTGAATGGTTGGTTATGCCTTTCGGATTGACGAATGCTCCTGCAACCTTCATGATTCTAATGGATGACATCTTGCAGTCATTCACCAACTCATTTGTAGTGGTATACTTGGATGACATCCTGATCTTCGACAAGAGTTGGGAAGAGCACCTACACCACATCTGACAGGTTCTTTAAACACTACGACAACATAAGTTATGTGCCAATTTGGAGAAATACACTTTTGACATGACCCAATATTAGTATCTGGGATACATTATTGATGAACAGGGGGTGCATGGGGATCCAACCAAGATCCAAGTCATTCAGGATTGGCCATATCCAACCATTATGATAGAGCTCCGCAGATTTCTAGGTCTTTCCAACTTCTACCACAAGTTCATGTTGGGATTTTCTCATATCACTTGGCCCTTGAGTCAAGTCACCAAGGGAGGAGTGAAAGAAAAATTATTTTGGTCTGAATCTCAACAGAAGGCATTCACAGATTTGAAATATCACCTCTACTTGGCACTAGTGCTCGCATTACCAGACTTGCAACAACCATTTGAGGTCAAGACAAATGCCTCTGACTATGCTATTGGGGTAGTCCTTACTCATCACGGGCATCGAGTGGCATATCACAATGAGACACTTGTAGACACAGTCTGTAAGTATCCCACTTGTGACAAAGAGATGTATTCCATTGTGCAGGCTTGCCGACAATGGAAGCATTACATTTTGGGAAGGAAACAATCATCCACACATACCACAGACCCCTATAGTTCATACAAACCCAAGGGAAATTGTAGAATGATCGCCATCAAAAGTGGTCCACATATTTGTAACAGTTCCATTTGAATATCAAGTATAAGAATGGCAGCACCAATAATGTTGCAGATTGCCTCAGTCGACCACTGATCATGGTGTTAACCACCGTGCTCAACTCTTGTTGATCTAAAAATGGGGCTCTTAGGCTTCTTGTCTAACTTACAAGAACCTCTCCCACTTCCAAAGCTTCTAATTTTCCCAAGTCTCAATGATTAACTAATACGGAAATAAGAAATGCTTGAAAACATGGGTGTATGCTTCTATTTTTTTCAACTGATTATTTACTTTAAAATATGTTGTTTGTGCTGATATGGGAAGGTACTCAAATTGATACATAAATGCATATAACAGTAGTTAAAGCAGCAGTAAAAACAAACACATAAGGAAACAGTATAATATGGAGTTCACCATGATATCTTGGGCTATGTCTCCTTGAGCTCTAATCAACTTGATTAGGCTCTCTGGGATTACGACAATAGTTCTTTTACAAGTGATACAATTAAATCCAATTTTTTATACAAGAACATTGGGCTCAGAACACCATCTTATCCCTTGGCTCTTGGAGCTCTTCGACTTTCTAGCTCTGGCTCTTGGCTCTGCCTTTGGCTATTACTCTGACTGTGGCTCTGATTCTAGCTCTGGATGTAGCTATGGTTTTGGCTCTGACTCTAGCTCTGGCTCTGTGGCTCAGGCTCTAGTTTTGGCTCTCAGCTTTGGCTGCGGCTCTGGCTGTGGCTCTGACTCTAGCCCTGGCTCTGGCTCTTATCTCTGGCTTTTGGTGCTCGCTCTGGGTCTTGGCTCTCGTTGTGGTTTGCGGCTCTTTTCTTTGGCTTTTATAAGATCTTTCGATTGGCCTTTGCGTGCCTCTATGAATCGATTGACCTCCAAGCAATTCCAACAAAAATATGCTAGTGTCAATTGAGCTATGTGGCTTTTCAGCTTTGCTTCCAACCTCTGGTGGCTCTGCCTATTACAGTGAGATCGACTCTGGTTTCCCTGCTTCCAGGCCTGCTTACTGCTTCTTCCACTGCTCTCTCTTTTTCTTTCCCTTTTACTCTCTGTCTATTTGTGGCTTAACGCCAATCCATCTCATGAATGCTCGCTTCCTCTCCCGACTCTTTGGATCATCTTCCTCTATCCATTGGAATTTCCTGCTCTGTATCATCATCACTGTAACGCTTCACAAAGAGGTGGCCACTTGTCTCCTCACGAGTTGAGCCAACTCTTCCTCAAATCGTTCATTACTTTGGTTACTCTATGAAATGATTCATCTGCCAACTCAGTGGTCCAATCAAACTTCAACCTTTATGTGCTGAAGCTTATTTTCTCCATCGAATTTGGTTTCCCATCAGATGCAACCTCCACCGTTAGATCTGGGGCCTCCAGATCCTATGGTTATTTCTCTTATCGCATGGATGACTTGCTCTGACGTTAGCCCACAATGAGAGCAGTTTTCTCTCTCATCCGCTGGACACGCGTCAATCAATGTATGGAATCACTGAGTCCTTTGACAAACCTGCTTACCGCCCGAAACGCCTCCGATATTCCACTGGTTTTGGAGCATGGGACCCGCCTATCGTTTCAACGCTTTTCTCATGGTTTTCAAGTTTTCCTTGTGACCGTATGCTCAGGGATTTTCCTTCTCGAGGGGTTTTTCCCAACAATGCGCGATTGCGCTAATCGTGCATCAGAAACAACCTCTGCTTTTTGATCTAGACCTCCCATTTTCCAGTTTGTGCCACTACATGGTCTCCATGGGCCTCGATCAATGTACTTTGACCGAAGGTCCTCGTTACTCTATACTAGCTGCAATTGTCGTTGTTCAAAGGTTATTTCTAATAGGCTTTGACATCCATAAGACTTTAAACTCCGATATAAGTTTTTTACAGAGTTCGGGTAGCTTTAAGAGAGTTTAAGGATCCAATTCGGATCACTTGTGGGCACGAGACGTCTGATTGGCCACTTCTCTAGAAAAGTGACCCAGAATTTGGCCACACATAACAGACACTCTTGGAGGGTCAGCATGTTCCAAATTTTCACTTCAAGGATGCCCTGTTATGCCACCTAGGTCACCTTTGTTTTCCTTCAAGCGAGTGTGCCAAGATGATTTGCGAAGCACACTATAGTTGGGCTACTGGGCATTTCAAGGTCGAGAAAGCAGTGGCAGTACTATAGAAGTATTTCTATTCGCCAAATCTTCGACAGGATGTTGGGAAGTACATCAGATCATTCATTTCCTGCACATTGCCAAATGGACCATCAAGAAGCAAGGACTCTATACCCCACTGCCTACCCCTAGTCGACCTTGGGAATCCATCTCCATGGATTACATGTTAGACCTTCCTTCCACTAAGCATGGAAATGACTGTGTTTTTGTAACCGTCGATAGGTTCTCGAAGATGGCCATTATGGTGGCCTGCAAGAAGAATATCATAGTCGAAGCCACTACTAAACTCTTCATTGGACGAGTGTCGGTACACTTTGGGATCCCATAGCCTATCATCTTAGGTCAGGACAGTAGGTTCCTTAGTACATTTTGGTCCAGTCTCTAGTCAATGCCGGACACCAAACTTACTAAGTCCATAGCCTTCCATCCTCAAATTGATGGCCAGACAAAGGCTGTCAACAGGATGATCATACACATTTTGTGCATGTACAACTCAAAGAATCCATGCACATGGGACGAGAGCCTCTCCTATGTTTAGTATAGCTACAACTAGGCTCTCCACAACTCAACTGGCCACAACCCTTTTCAGGTGGGCTTGGGATTCCAGCCACTATGTCCCATTGATGTGGCCATGCCATTTGCAGCTACTCACGTAGATTTGGCTCATGTCCAGTCTGAAACAGATAAGGAAAAGAGCTTCATTGAGCACATCCAACATATTTGCTAGTAGGTCCATGACATTCTGGAGAAATCAAATGCCAAGTACAAGCAGCGACATGATCAACATCGGGTGCCACATAAGTTTAAGGTGGGCAACAAAGTCTAGTTGCATTTGCAAAAGGAATGCCTTACCGAAGCCTATCAGAAACTCAGATCACTCCGATATGGTCCTTACACCATTACCAAGGCTGTGGGAAACAATGCATTTGAGCTCAGCATTCCCCCATTCCTTGGCATGCATCCAATGTTCAATGTGGACCGCCTTCGACCATACTTTCCACCATTACTAGACACAGCCGACATTGCAGAACAACTCACACCCATAGAGTTAAATCCAGATTGCATGGAACAAGCTGCAACTGATTAGATCATGGATACATAGATCAAGCACACTCACTAGCAGAATATGCAACTATATCAAGTTGTCAAATCAGGCTAACTCCTTCACTAGGGCAAGTGGCTCACCAGTGACCAAGTTCAGCAGAAGTCTCCTCATCTCATGGAGGAACTCAATGTGATGGGGACCATTACTTCCTAAGGGGGGAGAAATGATCCAGGTGGATATTGGTGGCCACCTGCCAATTTCACTTAGACCACCACCATTGCTTCTTGTTTTTTCAGTTTTCTTAATTGTAGCACTGTTTACTTTTTTTAGCATTTTTTCAGATCCTAAACTTTCGGAGCCGTTTTGAGGAACTAAACGAATTTTTTTTGGAAATCTACCGCTAGTGATTTTTTGTCAAAAATAATCTTTTCCATCGTATTCCTCGAATAGATCTTTCCAATGGGTTATCATGCACATAAAATGGAGATAATATGACCAAGTCACGACCCCAAGAGGTTGGCTTTCCAACTCACTCCAATGGGGCCCATAAACTCTTGGTGTTACATGTCCTCGGGTTAGGGTTTTGGTTGTTTAGGGTTTGCTCTTATTGTTCAATAATAAAAAGGCCTTGAGCCACATTGTAAGGTAGTTCAGAGGCATGTAGCCGCCACATCTCTTCTCAAAGATAAGCTACCATCACCCTAGCTAGTTTATTTCCATTTCTATTTGTAAGCATATTTCAATATTTTACATTAAGGAAATGAAGTATTATTTCCACTGCATCTCTATGTTTATGGTTATCTTTGTAATTTTTTGCATTCTTGTTTAAATCTAGATCATTCGATGAAGGTTCTACACTTAGAAATATTCAAAATCTTCTTATTCCTAGGAAGGCCAATGATGATGCTGATGCAAAAAAGCAAGATGAATCTCTGTACGATGAACTGATGCCTGATGTTGAATGTCTAGTGGATCCGATTGATCCACCTCCTACTAATCCCTCTAATATAAGAAACAAGCATTTGTGGCTTAAAGATAATCTTGAATATGTCGTGAAACACATTTCACCGAGAGGGACATTTCGTGAAAGCAAGAAGTTGAATAGGTACCAAGGGTACTTAACTACCATGAGTACCATTGTACAATATGAGCCTTGTACATTCGAAGAAGCCATGAAGCAATGGGTTTGGAAGGATACCATGAACAAAGAACATGAGATGATCATGAAAAATGATTTCTGGGATGTGGTTCCTAGACCCAAGGATAAGTTTGTGGTCACTTTGGAATGGTTCTACAAGATTAAACATGGAGCTGATGGGAGTGTTGAGAAATTAAAGGCTAGATTTGTAGCTCGAGGCTTCTCACAAAAGGAAGGGGTAGACTGTGATGAGATATTTGCACCAGTTTCCCAATATACCACCATCCATTCGATAATAGCCCTTGCTGCCTCACAAAGATGGAACTTTCTTCAGATGGATGTCAAAACTACCTTCTTGCATGGTTCACTTAAGGATGAAGTATATTTGGAACAACCCAAGGGTTTCAAAATTCAATATCATGAGATACATGTATGCAGGTTGAATAAATCCTTCTATTGGTTGAACCAGGCCCCTAAGGCTTGGTATGAGAGGATCGATAGATATCTTATGAATCTAGGATTTAGGAGAAGTGATGTTGCCCAAATCTTTACTTCAAGGTTGAAAAGGACAAACCTCTCATTCTGGTCCTTTATGTGGACGATCTCTTTCTGACAGGTGATGACCCTCTCATTCATCAATGCAAGAGGGAGTTGGCTTCAAAGTTTGAGATGAAGGACCTAGGACTAATGCATTATTTCCTAAGGTTGGAGGTCTGGAAAAATCCAGGTGAGATTTTCCTTTCTCAGGGAAAATATATTGTGAAGCTACTTGAGAGATGTAGGATGGTGGATTGCAAATCCATGACTACTCCGATGTAACTCAACTTCAAGAAGTTATCTAGAAGTTTTGTTGGGCCTAAATTGATGAACCCTACAAAGCATCGTCAATTTGTGGGGGCACATATGTTCTTGTTCAACTCCTGTCCTGACATATGCTTTTCTATGAACACATTGAGTTAATATATGGTTGAGCCTCATCGCATTCATTGGATTATTGCCAAGAATATCTTGAGATATCTCCGGGGCACAATCCACTATGGGTTGAGATACACTGTCAGGGATTTGAGACTACATGGATATTGTTGTATAGGTAAATCCCCTCTACGGATAGAGGCGATCCCTACTAGCCCAACAGGGGTCTAGCAACAATCAAACAACGCTACACCGCAGGTTCCTAGTTGTAATTAACAAGTGGGTGAGAATAACCTACTTGGATTCCAACGCTTGTTTGTCAAAGAGATACTCCTCTCGCTCCTTGCTCCAGCCGATCACAATTCTCCGCTATCCTCGCGGACGAACACCTGCACAAACAAAAGAGAGCAAACAAGAGCGTAAAATCTACTAACAACAACTATGTATCGGTCAGGAAAGATACATTTTGCATTAATCAATCATTGAACAAATGTAAATGGAACCATAAGAGTAGTCATCTATCTTTATTAACAAAAAGTAGAGTAAGGTACAACCAGTGTCCTGACGCTGAGTCCTTCCCTAAAGGGTCCAGCCAGCATATCTTCCAAGCATTCACCTTTGGAACAAATCTCCCAAGTCAAAAGGTCTCTCTCTCACATACAGGGCAACAAGCTCATGACCTTTCTCAAGCTCAAAGCAATCCTCACACACCACACCAAAGCCTACAAAGAGCAGCACTAAAATGCACAAAGAATTCCTCACTCAAAGTCTATATGTTCCAAACTAGCTGCTCATGGGCCATGGAGGAGGCTTATAAAGAGAAGGAGTCTCCATGAATAGGTAAGGGATGAGCTTTCCACCAAGATAAGTGGATGGTCAGTCGAACAGATACGCCAGAGAAAGGATGGCGACCTCAACAATTCTAACAACCAAGTCTGGAGGGATCTGGAAGGCTGGTTGTTAGAACAAATTCGCCCAAACAGGATCAGCGCGGAAAACCCGTGAACTGCCGCGCTGACATCGCAAACCGATGTAGAAGAAGTCCGGTCAGCGCGAAAAGGACAAACGGAGGGAGCGCTGTTCGTAGAAATGAGACCAGCGCGGAAAAGACGTGTTCTTCCGTGCTGGCAGCGCAACAACAACATTGGCCTCCGCCTGTCAGCGCGGTTATTTTATAAACAGACGCGATGATTCATTCAACTTAGGCAAAGAGGGTTTTTTAGCCATTTTGGAGGAGCATGAGTATGGGTGAATGTGGTTTATAGCACAGCAGGGAGACTGACATGATGGCAGTGACATTTTACTGTGTAACAGATGCCCCCTAAAGCATGAAGCCCGAGAGAGTGGGAGGGGTGAAATGCTTTACAAGACTGCTGGGCTGGAACACCACTGGAGAGAAACTACAGGCGGATACAACTGATATTTCAATTACATGTAGTCTAGGCATGGGGCGCAGCCATCCCAGACAATATGGAAGAAGGTCTATGGCGTGGAGCAGCCACCCAGCTGAGAAAACATAATGATAAAGAGGTCTGAGTCGCAGCCATCCTTAAGAGGACCCAGGTATGGTCGCAGCCATCCATCAATGAGTCATGTAATGATGTCCCACAAAATCGCAACCTGGTCCACAATGGACTAGAACCAGGGTCTTGCGCTCCATCCGAATCCGAACAAAGTACAAGTTCGAACATGTGAATAGATGTGTCGAAGTCGAACATGCTTGAACATCGTCTGATTACCAGCCAATAATGAGAGCTGTTAACAGACGTGAGAGGGGCCACCAATGATGACGATGGTCCTCAAGGTACTATAGGTACAATCCACGGCATGTGAATGAATGAGCCGATGTCGAACACCCGTGGAATTGTTCGATCGGAGGCCAATGATGAAAACCTCGCGTCGAACACGAAAGACCTGCCATTAAGGCATGCAGGCCCCAAGGTACCTGAAGGGAGTCTCTAGGTCACTCCTGAATAATGAGCTGTAGTCGACAGGAAGTGATCTTTATCGAAGGTGGGCCATAGTGATTCCCACATCATCGACGCGAGACGGGTGGAGACAAGTTTGTTTTGCATGAAATATCAGAGGGAGGTTATACTTGCAGAGGTCAACTTCTCTTGAACATATCAGCGACACAACGACGGATTTGGCAGTATTTGGGGGTCAAATGATCAGAGGTCGTAACGGAAGGGCAATGAGCAGATGAGTGGCCAAATAGGATAACCCAAACCCATGGAGGCAAAAGTGAAGTGAGATGAGATGTCCCCACCCAGACACGAATGCAAACAACGCCATGTTCAAGAGCGACATACTGCCTATGACGACGATTATGGTTCCTTTATTTCCCCCACCATTTCTGGCGAGTACCCCGATTATTTTTGGATGACAAGCTTGACGGGGATAGCATATGCTTGAAGAGCATCATTGCGACGGAGCCCGATGTCATTTAGTTTTAACGAGTCTGACAAAGGAAAAACTCGGCGTCTTTTCATGTTTAGAGAGTTTGAAAAGACAGCTGAAAAGGAAACTCCAG
>APFE030968690.1:54182-73064 GCA_000404065.3 Pinus taeda
AAAAAATGTAACATTTAAAAAAAATATCCACACTTAATACATTAAAAAATTTAAAGTGTAAAAAATAAGCCCTCTAAAAAAAAGGTTGATGTTGCATCAACACATTTGAAAATCAACATGAAAATCACTAACATTTAAAAACAAATATTTATATTTGATACATAAGAAAAATTAAAGTCTCAAAATTATGCTCCGAAAAAAAATAATAATGTATTCTACATCACCACTTTTCAAAATCGGTTGACTTTTTTGCTACCTCAACGAAATGAGTAATCGTATCAGTTCCAATTTCAAATTTTACATCGTTGATACACTTTGCGACAACAATGACAAAACTTGTGTGACAGTGCTTGAAAATTTAGAAATGAGTATGATATATGTTTACATGATTATAACAACTCATTATCGCAAATATTGCCCCTTGAAACACACTTGAACTAGATTTTATATAAGGTGCGACACTTAACATGCTAAAAGATGACATTTACTATATGAGTAGGAAAAGTGTGAACGAAACTTGCAATATGTGATTGAGAGTGAAAGTGACACATGCTATAGAGAATATAACATGAAAGTGATACTAGTTAAAGTGAAAGAAAGCAAAAGCGACAGTAAAAAACATGAAAATGACACTCACAAAAGCGACAATTTGAAAACTCATCGAAATAGAAGTACAAACACAACCAAAAGTGAGGGACTATCAATAATAATGTGCACCCACTGTCAACATGGGTTGAACATTGCACAGGTACTGTCTTGATGGACTATGCTATGCTTTTTCATTATTGTGTAAATCAATGTCCTTGAAACTTGTTGCGAACTAAGCATGTGTGAGCATGTGACTTTGACCGATCAAGAGGTGACCACGGAATGACCGATCATAAGATCCATAGTAGGCTCCAAAATTCAAGTGTGGGTAAAATTTTGGAGGGTGTTTTACCCAACTAAAACACTTGGTGATACATTGGTAGAACTCCAAATTGTTTGCGTTGGTCAATTCTTTCGTGCAGGGTCTAGTTCTCCAAGGAATATTGGTTCATCGTTCAGGTTACGATGGCTTCCCCACTTACCCTATGCATAAACATAATCCCATTCATTCCTTTGAACGGTTAAACATAAATAAAATATCAACGATGACACAATGTTTTGAATCAGGAAAGGGTAATGAAGTTCATGAGCTTTAGATTTTCAGATTATAGCTTTTCATTCTTGGTGTTGCTCCACTGCCAGCAAGCCTAGACAGTATGCCAATGAAGTTTTTTTCTTCACCTCTCTACGCAGGAAGCCTTTCTCTTCTTTTGCCTTTATTATTTATTTTATATAGGACTATTCATCAACACTTTTCTATTTCATGGGTAGAAGAGGGATCCTGACTTATTGAGAGTAGAAGAGGTTGTCCCTTCAAAGAAACATATATAAGACCTATGATATTGGTTTGCTTGTTTATATTTTCCCCTTATCCTTCTCTACTTGATTGGATTAGCTTGAAAACACCGAAACATAAAGACCCGAGTGTGGGCATGAGTTTCCAAAATAGACATGGAGATCATGGTTTGACACAAGGATTTCCTTAAGCAAGAATCATATTTTTCGTCAGAACATCATTGACCAAAAGGTATAACCAAGACAAGGAAGAAGGAAAAAGAGTTAGCCAAATGTTGTAGTGTCACAAAGTCCTTCTCTATTTTTCCACATTGACTTTTAAGCCAACAAAGCATCCTCATGCAAGGTCTTACAAAATGAAAGAAAATACAACACACAACAAGGAAACAAAACCAAAAGGAAAAACAGAAGGAGGCTAAACCAAAACACGATGCGAAATGAAAATAAGGAAAAAACAATACAAACTACAGAAAATGAATGCAGGATGAATGTGGAGGTAAATTAGTATGCAACTAGACCTACTCCTAACCTAACTAGCTAGAAGGTCAGGGTCACGTATAATGAAATTTCTAATGTAGCCACCATATTTGTTCCCGACTTGCAATCATAATGATATGATCGATTAAAATTGAGATAAAACAATGTGCAAAAAGAAGATAAGAGATTGAATATTTTGCACAACAAATTGAAGGTCTTGCCTGTCAACAAAAATATATGTCATAACCACTACTTCTAACCATTTCACACTCTTACCTTTTTTTCTGGAAACTATAAGAAGACAAACCTACGGGGCTTCTTGGAAATGTATCTTCATCTGCACTGTACTTCTTAGCAAGCATGAGAAAAGGCTGAAACCTTTTATTTATGCCGGAGCTTTCTAGGTAATATTTCTCCAACCATTCAATGATTGGATCATGGAACTCGAAATAGTCCTCTTAAGAATCCTGAAATCTTTAAAAAGATGAATTTGCAATTAAAAGTTGGGGATTACAATGAGAATCTTGTAAGGGAAAGAGAATCTGATCATATTCAAAAGGCTTGTAAAGATAGTGAGGGAATGACATAACCATTAGCAAGGGATAAGTGCCTCATCTACTTGACTAGTATCCAAATGGTGAGATAAACCATAAATATTAATCAATGTGAAATAATTGTCATCAAATATATTGGTGGGAAAATGATAAAACAAATGATAATTAATATTATGATCAGATGGGTTGTTTGTGGCGAGATATTATTGGTTAGAAGATAAGAAAAATAGATTAGTTTGAACATCTTTACGAATACCTTGAACATATGAATCATCTTCCTCACATGATAAATGTAACATACGATTTCCTTGTGACTGGTCACATGTTGTAATGGCATGGTAATCAACAAAAGGAGTGAAAAGGAATGTCAGTACAATAAACACATGAGACCAGTTAAGATACAATGAATGAAGAAGAGTTTGATTCAAACAATAACTCATGCATTCATTAGCACTAAGGAGGATTTTAGGTGCGATGAAGAAAAATATTGGCAATATAACATTCATAAACAAGGAGTTGACTATTCTGAAATGAATATAATAGGCTTGATTGCTTCGACCAAAGATGATTTTCGAAATGATTAACTTTAGAATTCCATGATACTATGAGAGATACACATTCCAAATCCAAGTTTGATACAATATATTTTCATGAAGATGAATCAATTGAGGAAGAATCATGATTTCGATTAGAAATAAAGTCTTGAAAGCTCGAAAGACTAGATTTGAAATACCAAACATCTTTCAAGAAGAAATTTTCATGTGAAACCATGCAAAGAGAAGGATTTCGTGAGAGAAACCATATATTACTTAGTTTGGGGACCTTACCAGAGTCATGATATCCTATCATAACCAACAACTGAATTTGAAGTTCCTGACTCCCTGACAAGTCCTGAAACTTTCTAGTATTGTAAAATCAAATTTTGGAGATTGAACTAGATCGTGCATGGTGTGAGGATAGATACTACCATTGATTTCAATAATACTAATACTAACTTGATGGAAGCCATCTCTTTCATTGATTTGATTGGATTTTACAATAATAACCAAATTACTCAAGTCGAAAGATTCTCCTGATTGAAAATCCGAAGATGAATGAATCAGGGAAATTTCATGAGAAAGTTGATTTAAATAATTTTCTTCATGCAAAACAATAGATGATAAGGGATGGAAAGAATACTCAATGATTTTATTGTTTTCATTTTCATCATGGATAATATCACTACCTTGTGTCAATTGAAAAGTTAACTCTTCAGATGGATAACTTGAAGAGTGTGGAGTATCTTCATCGCAAGTTGATGAATTACAAATGAGATTGCACAAAGGATAGTGATATCAAGAGGAAGTTTTGATAATAAAATTTTCTTCGGATGTATCAAATTCTAGATCTAATCTATTAAATCAACATCTTCTAGAGGAACCAAAGGATCAATTGGTGCACTTGGTCATACATCGCCCCATACAATAATGGAGTCAGAATCATTAGGATGATGGTTGTCCAAGACTTTAGATTGATCAGGCAAGTTGATTCTCTTCAATACATGATTGATATTCATAGATTCATTATCAACCAAGAGTGAAGCAACACCATCTTCACATAGAGGACTCTGGAAAAGAGAAGAAACATCGAAAAAATACTCACCTTCTTGCTCCTCTACCTATCAAATGTAACAACCTTTCACCTGTTCACTTCATGGATTTGGAAGAGATTGATTAGGAAGATTGAGGGACAAAGGATCATGAGAAAGAGATGGAAGAGGATGATAGGTATCCCAATCAGATTCAAGATTTAAATTCTGAGTAATAACATCATCTTGAGGAATTGAGAAATCAATCTTCACCATAGGCTTCATGAACCATTTCGTGATTTCCTCCATGGGATATGAATTGTCAAAAGGGGAAGGAGGACGATAAGATGGATTAGGAATTTGATTTGTAGAATTCCTAATTTTATTATCATTGCAGGAGGCACCCGAATTGGAATTGAAAAAGGACGACAATGAACAAAAGGGATAATAGGTTCGTCCTTTGAAATTAGGGGTGTCTCATGATTTACAAGACTTGGGAAAGTAGAAACATCAGGTGGTTTGGATTCACAATGCAAAGAGATATGAACCAAACACTCAAACTTAATCCCAGTCCATGTCTTCATCTAGAAACTCATAACGTAAGTGAAGGAATCTATTAAAATGATCAACTATTGTTTCATTGGGTTCCATTCTAAAATGATTGATCCTTTTAGAAACATCTCGGTAACCATACCTATCAAAGGCTTGATAAACATCCTTGAGGAAATGTTGAAAATAATGGATGGAGGTAGATGGTAAGGTATGAAACCATAGATTGACATGACCTTCAAGGGTGAGGAAGAAAGTGACAATGCAAAATATTCATCATCAATTTCGTAATATTCACAAAATTTAATAAAATTATAGATGTGCTCGATTATGTATATTCCATCCTCACCATAAAATGTTAATTGAGACAAGTGATAAAGAGGCTCATTGTGGATTAAAAGTTTACCAAGAGATAGCTTAGAAAAACACTCTAGGAGTACGATTTCAAGATGATTCATTTAATATAAGAGATTCAGAACAGACTCAATGGGCATAGCTTGTCATATGGCCCTCATTATAGTTCCATTTTTTTGATGGTGTTGTAAATAAGTCAACCAAGGGGGTCTCCCCAATGTGAATTCCCAATTCGAACTCACACCATTTGGAGTAGGAGCCCCATCTGGAGTATCAACCCAATTTTCATATATTTTTATAGATTTTCCTTGGCTTTAGCTATCAACAAGAGAGAGAAGCGTGTATGTGCCTTTTTGAAAAGCAAGTATTCCTGGTGAATGCTCAGTTGTAGGTATATCAGGGTTCTTATACTACATGGGGAGGAAATATGAGCCTCCAAGAGAGAGGTAATAGTATCGCACTAGTAGGGGCTCATATAAGGAAAAAAGAATCACTTAAAATCAAGCACAATAGTCCACCCAGATGTGACGATTGTTACAACCATCATGTTTTCAATAAGATAAGAACTAAAATAACCGAAATAGTTCAACTACTTTAGTATAGGTGAAAGAAAACACGAATCATAAACATTCACAGAACAATCTTACACATATTCATAATTCATGCTTGAAAATCTGTTGTCCATTAAGGTTCAAGTATTAAGAAAAAGTCCGAAGATACATGAATACTCCAAACATCACTAGCTCGAATAGTGGAGCATTAGAGCCACAACTTTCTCCCCAAAAGTACTAACTTTATCTCTCTGATTCTTTATGGAAGAATCCAAGGTGAAAAGTATTTTTCTTGTACAATGAGGGTGTTTATATAAAAATGGGGTGATCCTTAACCTCCCTTGTGACTCTTGGACTACCTTCATGATTACTTGAATTATCATGACTTTTCAACTTCCTACATGAATTTTCACATTACACAGATGACTCTTGGACTTCCACTTTACATTACATTTTCCAATATAAAATTACATAATCCATGGATGATGTGGCACATGATGTCTCATGACACAATATGACATGACACTAAAGACATGTATTACATGATGACATGGAAATGTGAAGTCACTTTTTTCTTTCACTTTCTTTGTGTCTTCTTGAAAATATGGTGGATTTTCTTCTTCATCCTACTACTTATGACTTGAAGATAAGGAGTCTTCAATGTGGTCTTGAACTTACATCTTCTGTTATAATCTAATGTTTCTTCGTCTTCTTTCCTGATGATCATGTTATGTCCTTAGCTCCTTAGGTGTCTTCTAACATGGTCTCCTTCTCCATATCCTTCATCATCATCCTATCATGACATAATAGAGTACCTGCTACTACAATCCACCCATGACAAGATGCCATCATTCTGATAAACCCCTAGCCTAAGATACTTAATGAAATCACCTGTTAGGGCCAGAATTAGTAATTGGTTGAGTGATTGACTCAGGGATTTCACATTCTAAAGGTCAAGGTCTGAGATTAAGGCTTGAGACTATGCAATGCACAATTTAGGATGGCCAAGATGAGAGGATTGCATAATTGATGGAATCAAGCACTCAAGCTGGAGGCTTGAGCCTTGAGACTACACAATGTGCAGTTCATGAGGACTGGACAAAGGGAATTCACAATTTAGTGACTCAAGGGCTCAGGTTGGAGGATTGAGACTACACAGTGTGTAGTTTTGAAGGCCTAGGCTTAGTGACTACATAGTTGAGGAACCCAAGATGTCAAGCTTGAGGCTTCAAGTTTCCCAATGAATAGTTTAGAGAGGAGAACAACCTCAGATATTTGTGCAGTTGAGGGGCTCAAGGAATCAAGGTTGAGGCTTGAGGCTTGAAGCTACCCAATGAAAAATTCTAGAGGGAGAGAGGAAAAGTGATTGTGTAGTTGCACAATTCAAGAGCTCAATGATGAAGCTTGATGCTTGAGACTGTGTAGTGTGCAGAAAATGCTGGTTAAAGGAAAGGATTGTGTAGCTGTAGAGGTTAGGGGCTAGGCTTGAGCATTGACATTGCATAATACACAATTTTTGGAGGAAGAAATTATGCATTATGTAGTGCCAAGAGGGAATTTTTATGCTTGAGGACTAATATTGTGTAGTGTGCAATCTAGGAGGGTTGAATGAGGTTGACAGGCCCAGTCGGGGAGTTTTGACTAAGTGTGGGATTAGTGAGATGAAGTTGAACAAGAAAAAAATTAGCATGACCACACACTTAGATCAATTGATGATAGAACAAAGGATAGTCATAACACATGAAAAAAATACTTTCCTCAATGTGACAAGATTTCAACAACTCACTCCAACTATGACACTAAAGATATACTTTGTGACGACACTTGCGTGACAGTGCTTGAAACTTTAGAAATGAATATGATACATGTTTACATGATGAGAAAAAATGATTATTGCAAATATTACCCCTTGAAAAACACCAGAACTAGCTTTTATACAATGTGCGACACTTAAAATGCTAAAAGATGACATTTATCATATGAGCAGGAAAAATGCAAATGACACTTGCAATATGCAAACGATAGTGAAAGCAACACATACGAGAGCGAAGATAACATGAAAGAAATATTAATTAAATTGAAAGCAAGAGAAAGTGGCAACTGAAAACATGAAAATGACACTTGCAAAAGAAAAGGTGTGCAAAAGCGACAGGTTGAAAACTCACTGAAATAGAAGTACAAACACAACCAAAAGTGAGGGACTGTTAATGACATTGCATACTAACTATCGACATGGGTTGAACATTGCACAAACACTGTCTTGATGGATTGTGTTATGTTTGTTCAAGGTTGAATAAAATAATTCACTCATGAAGTTGTTGCGAATTGAGCATGTGTGAGCAAGTGACTTCAACCGATCAAGAAGTGACCACGAAACAACCAATGACAAGATCCATAGTAGGCTCCAAAATTCAAGTGTAGGTAAAGTTTTGGAGAGTGTTTGCTACAGTGACAACAGGGTACCATGTGCTAGATAATCTTGGTTTGATATGTTTTCAGGTCTTCATACATCCAAGCATAGACATCTCAATACTTATTAAACAACTCAGTGAAGGCTTGTCATTCTCTAGGAGACAAGCAATTACTAAGATTGATAAATTTGGGATCAACTTTTGTTCCAAAGTTTATTTGTTTGTGTGATAGTGTGGAACTTTGAATCTTTGTGTTTGGTGGTTATCAGAACTGATTCTGTAAGTCAAACAACCTTTCAAGAGAAACAACACCCTTGGGCATGGGTTTTCCCTTTTGTGTGTCAACTTCTTCTAGCAATGCTCTGACATGTTCATCTTCATCTATTTATGTGTCCTTAAACACATCCACGTAGGCCATAAAATCTAGTATTTATTGATCATCACTGAAAACATAAAATTTAGTTATGTTGTTTGGGACAATGGGATTATAAACAATTTCAATAGAAAAGTCATCCCAAAGCAGTGTAAATCTAGTTGTGGCGTTGGATAACATATCATCAACAAAATCATTAATCCTTGGAACTGACTTAATACCGAAAGATTTAAAAGAAAAAATTAACTTCCATAGCTCTCTTGTTGGTAATTTTTCAGGTATGGTGATAAGCGATGGATGGTGTTGCATACCTGCCTTGTAATGATTCTTGAATCACCAATTACTTTTAGAAATTCCACCTTGAGGTCAATGGCTTTCTTTTAGCCAAAAATGAGTGCCTTATACTCTATGGTGTTGTTAGTTCATTGAAATTCTAATCTACAAGAAATAAGAAACTTGTTTTTTTGGGAGTCCATCAAGATGCAACCGATGTCGGCTCCATCTTGAGTCTTAGACCCATCATAATACAAAGTCCACATATCGCTACAACTATAATATAAGCTAAAATTATTTACATCTAAAGTACAAAGTTCATTACAATTAGTTGGAGGGAAGGGAAGGAATTCTAGCTGCATATTTGATGAGACTAGAGATTGTATGGCTTCATAGCAACCAATGTCAGATTCCAAGAAACACGTCCCCAATTTTTCCTGAGCAATATTGATTGGCTCATTATGTGCTTCCAACTCAATGACCTTTTGTTTCATGTATGGCTCATTGTCGACTATGATTTGGTTATTCTTTCCCTTATAGGGAAGCCACAAATGTGACCAGTCTATAGCAAAATATTTTTGTAGCTTGGTATACCAGTCTCTGCTTAGTAACAACTCATATGCTTCAAGGATATCTACAACCATAATATATTTGTACTGATGCACTCTTGAGTCAAACAAAAATCTAATCAGTACATTATTTAACTCTCCAATAACTTTAACTTGAGATCTATCAAGTTGGATTATTTTTTCATCTATATTTTCCTATTCAACATTAAGTTTCTTACAAAAAGATAAAGGCATGATGTTGGTGGATGCACTGGAATAAATGAGATACTTATGCACATTATAATTAAATATCTCAAAATTCAATAGGAAAGGGGAGTTGAGGATCTATAGTTATCATTTGCAGCATTGACAATAGATTTAAGATTTACTGGTGTTTTGGAATGACCAGAGGAAGATGCCTTGGAAGAAACAAAGACCTTCCTAGTAGAAGATACAGAAGCAAAGGTATTGACAATCCACTCCCTCTATCCAAAAAACTTGGAAAATTCATAGAGAGGTATGTTTTCTTGGGTCTTCGTCATATATTTAATAATGTTGTACCCAATTTCGTGAGATACGATATCCTCCTTAGATGCTTGAGTGGAAATAGATGGCTAAGAAGACTTGGAAGCAAGTTCAAGAGTGTTATAGTTATTCTTAGGGTTTTATAGCATACTCTTTGAGGACTACCTAAATAAAAACTTAGAAGTTGTAGGCTTAGCAAATTTACTCGAGGAAAAAATCCTTCTTAACAATTCCTTCCTCTTTTGTTCTAAAGGGGGTTTAGTTTTTGGTCCTTTACTACTCAAATTATACATGTGGGAGATCTACGAGGAGGAGTTTACCCAGTTGGGGATTCTTAAATAGAATGAACCTCCCCATCCTGGAAAATCTCAAAGGTCGTCACAGAGGAACTAACATTGTCTTTAGGGGGAGAGGCTCTTCTTCTCCATATTTTTCTTACTCATCTTTACCCCCATTTTTCTTATCATCCAACACTTTATTCACCATAGTGGTCATATTATGTACCCATTGTGGGCAGGTCTTCTATGAGTGAGCAACTTGGTGGAAGGTGTAGTAGTTTTCCATACAAATCTCTTCAACATTAAGATTCATATTAGAGATTTGAGCTAATTTTCTAGTGGGTTACCACTTTTTTTGAAGGAAGGCTTGTAGGGTTTGCTGTTGGATGAACTTTCATTTGTCTTCATATTCAACTCAAACACTTCATTAGTTAGCTACTTTAAATATTTCACTAGAGCTTCAAAATAAAGGGCATCCTTATCATGATATTTATTAGATGAAGCCTAATATTTCTTAGTAATAGCTTTTTAAAATCACTCACTTCATGCCCGATTTATCCTATGGACATCAAGTCCTTCTTGAAGTGAGAGCTTCCACAAAGTTTTCCACCAATGTAGTTTTAGGTTCTTTCTTCACGAACATAGTGATATCATGAGGAAATGATTTCGTATAGTAGTCAATCATGATAGATTCATGGAGAGGAACATCAGTCGAGAACTTGTTTAAGATGACAATGAATCACTGGTTAAAATATTTAAGCTTTTCCTTCTTCTCCATCTTCAAGGAACTCAACTCTAAAAAAAGCATGGCAGGTGTCTTCTCCTTAGCAATATTTTCGATAAACACCTTTCAAAACTCATCCCAGTTTTGAATAGATGCCATGAGTAGGGAATGACACTATGTAGTAGCCTTGTTTTCTAAGGTGTGGATAAACAACCTACGTGTGGCATCATCATGTTTCACTCTCATCATGTGTAATGATATACAAAAGTTACTTATGTGATCTTCTGTAGCAGTCCCTTTCTATGGGTTGTAATTAGGAATATGCTTGTCTGGATGACGAGACATGTCATGAAGTGGATATTATATCACCCATGCTAGAGGTTATTATCGTTTTCCTCATAGTTAAGTGTTAGCCATGTTTTCATTTTCCTCTTCGTCACATTGTGAATCAAAGCCTCAACCTTCGATATCACCGACATGATTCTTTTGGTTACATAGATTCCTCTTATTCCTTAAGTTTTCTTCAGTTATAGGTCATTCAATGTTCTTAATGTTATCGAAAATTCGTTGATTTAAATATTCCAAATTTATTTCCTTGTGATTCTTTTCTTGACTCTTTGATGGAATTTCAAGGCCATGTATTGAGTGTATTTCAAAAACTCCTACAAAATCATCCAAAGTCACTCTAACCAATTCTTCAAATGAGCTCAGTAAGACCTCTTGAAGAGTATGGTGAGGTTGCATTGCACGGGTATGAGGTAGGACAATCACAGTAGGGGTAAGTCTGAGGATCCTAGAAAATTGATGAGTAATAGGGCGAAGAGCTCCCAATTGCTCATAGGTTACCTCATATGCTATTTCAGTATTATTAGGAGGGACCTCTTCTGCAGATGGTTCCTAAACAAAAGGGGTAGGGGAATGGGAACGAGGTTGATTACTAACTTGTTGATAATGCTGAGGGTGAGAATGAGGATTTGTACTAACCATACAACGAGGGCCCTCCTTCTAGAACCAAAAATGTTTTAACGAGACAAAGTGTATTGCTAATATAAAGGGAATCCCCCTAGTGTAGAATACCAACTAAACTCTACACCAATTGGTTTGGGAGTCCCATCCATTATGTAGGCCCAACAACCATCATGTGTCTTAAGATTTGATTGGAAAAAACACATAATAATTGTTATATAATGAATACAACCTTCAACAAATGAAAATGGAAAACTTATGGGAATTAAATATGTGGAACACTATGCATATAACAACAACTAAGTAGCATTGACATGAATCCTACATGAAGCAGTGTTAGCAAAAATTCAAATAAAACTCATGTATTTGGTTAAATTAATTCATTGATCCTAAAAAAGTTCATAATTAACAATTTCATGAAATCATATAAAAGTGCACATTCCCATACATAATATATGCTCAGATCAATAAAAAATTCGCTGATATAAGCATAAAAATAAGCACCACATATACCATCCAATAACAACAAGAGAAATATCACAATGATTGATGACACATGAAATAATTGCACACATAGGCTCAAAGAGCCTCAAACACTAAGCTGAAAACTCATAGCATCATCACATGAAAAACCCATGAAATCCATCAGTGGAAGTGCAAAGTCACTGCTTGTATTCATTAAAGGGCTATTAGCTCTCAAATGATAAGCACCAATTCAGTTCAAACTAAACATCCCTTACATTAAGCCATGAGGGAATATTTATAAAAGATAAGGTGAACTTTCACCTTCCATGACCTTTTGTCTACCCTCAATGACTTTTCACATTCCACATGACTTTTCTTATTTTAGAGTCTAATGTATTCTTAAGAGAATATAATCCTATTGACACCTAATCTTTGGGATTAGGTAAATCCATGTAAATATTGTAAATATAAAACAAAGGGAATTGGAAGATTAAGAGACATTGGGATATGGAACCCAATAGTATCCTTCTCCATGTATATATCCATGTTCTTTCTTAATGAAAAAATCAATCAGATTCATGGAGATACTCTTGGCCTAACATGGTATTAGAGTTGACTCACAAATTATCCATTTTGTGTTGTAACTCCTCTCTCACTTGACAAATTTTTTGTCTTTGATTCCCTTCTCTAACATGTGGTAAAAAATTATGATGCATTAAATCTTTGCATGCATATCCTCTCTTAAAAATTTTGTGTTGGAGAATGGTGCGTTGAATGCATTGAATGTTCAAACTCTGCACATTGAAATGGCCATAAGCCACTGCGAAGAGAGAGAGATTATGCCTTATGTTGGCAGTGTTGAGTCATTGCTTTGATTTTATTAATTTTTTCAACTCGGTGAAAGAATATGAATTTTGTTGAAGGCCATGATGTTTGATTTGTTTGTGGACTAATTGTTTCCATCGAAACTCGAACTGAAAGTTCTTATTGAAAATGGATTTGTGATATTCGGTTGTTGGTGAACATTGGTAGAATTGTGCATGTTATTGTGTATTAAAAGAAAAATTTTGTTGGAATTATGTTCATCGCTGATTCATGCACATGACCAGATAACATATGGTGCCAAACCCTGTTTTGGTGGTCACTCGTTGATTTTGGCATGTATTTATTTTGATTGAAGTCATGTGATGGTGTCAAATATACCTTGAAACCATACAAAAAAATGTATTAGAGTTGATTGTAATGGATTATATTAGACATATGGTAAATCCTTTTAAAGTCATCATTCATTTGCATTAACTTCCCTTCAATATGGTGGTAGTGTATTAAAGTTCATTGAAATTTTTTCGATGGTGGTATATAATGGTTCTATAATGAGATTTTTGGATGGTGGTATATAATGGTTATATAATGAGATTTTTTGGATGGTGGTATTTTTGAGACATATGAAATTAGTTGATCTTTTTTTGGTTATATATCATATGGTTCATATGTTGGAAGCATCGTATAATATATTTATTGAGTGGAGGAATAAGTGTTACACTAAAGTATTACTATAATGTAGTTTTTCCACCTAAATAGAAGGTATCAAGAAATATTGTGTTTGTTTTGAAAATCAAAGGTAGATAGTTTTCTTTATGATGCATTCACTTATATCAATAGTGGGAGTAGTTATCATTGGAAAAGATGACTACCATGAGTGGTCCTGGAAGATAAAACATGCCCTAATTTTCAATGAACTGTGGAAAGGGATTTGTGTAGGATAAGGAGGCAACACATCTGAAAAACGTACTTCAGACAATGAGCTTTTCGTTTGGGAAAACTGGAACAATAAGGATTATTCCTTGATTGAAGCGTCAATAAATGAAGAGTAGAGTTGTCATATTTTGAAATTTTCAAATGCCTTTGAAACCTTAAAGAATTTGAAAGAATTTTATGACTCACACTTTGAACTTGAAGTTGTTCAATTGATGATCAAGTTGTTTAATCTTGAGTTGAAAAATGATGACCCTCTTTCCTTAGCACCAGAAATAATATCCATTATGCATGACATAAAGGCCACATGTGTTGAAATAGATGTTCCTCTCGCAACCTATGTAAAGGCACTATAGCCAAAATATTCACATTATCTTGAGTCATTACAAGCATGTGGAAAACTTAAGGATATTTCCTTTGACTCCATTGAGAAGAAGATTCCTGAAAGAGAGAAGGATTTTGGGAAGAATACAATTCCTCAATATTTTGAAGAAGTTGTGTGCCTTGCACAAAAATAGAATAATCATGCACAAGATTCTTCTAGAGGAAGAGGTGGCTGAGGAGGAAGAGGAAGGAAGAATTTTAGAGGTAGGGGGGCAAACATTTCCTAGGAGAAAGGTTTGATCTTCATTGCATGCGACACAATAGATATGAACATGATGATTCCACATGTAAGCTACCTTGGGATAAAATTGAGCAGGAAATAAATGAAGGAAAAGGTAAAGCACTTGAATCTTCTCATTATGTTGTGGCACATTGTAACATTGGAGTAACTGAAGACTTATTTAATGCTTCACTTACTTCATGGAAAAATGCTTGGTTGCTTGATTCAGGGGAAATTTTCCATATGACTTTCAGAAGAGATTTATTTGAAGAATTCACTAATAATGTTGATGGAGTGGTATACTTTATAGACAAGTCAAAATTCAATCCATCAAGGTTTGTCACCATCAGGCTCAAATTGCATGGTCTTCTAAACTTTCTTCTACATGATGTTCTATACCTCCCATAGATGAGAAGAAACTTATTATCTTTGGTCCACATCCACCAGAAATTACACTCCATTCATATATTTTATGGAAATTTCAAGGTCAAAAAAGCATAAAATCACTCACTTGTCATGACTAGGATAGAAGAAGAAATAATTTTGAAGTCGCAAGGAACCTCTGGTCATGAATATAACTTTTCATACATTTCTCATTATGATGAAGGTATGTTTGCATCAATTCTTTTATAACATGGTATATTCGGACACTTGAACTATGACAACCTCCATTTGTTGAAGAAAAATAGTGTTACTGGTTTGCCTTCAATTCCTAGGAAACTTAAGAAGTGTGATGCTTGTATCTTAGGAAAGCACAACAATAGTATTTTCATGATTCTAATTCCAGAGTACTTAGAAAACTTGAAATCATTCATTTGGATTTATCGACCCAATTCCTATTCCTTCTGCAAATGGTAATAAATAAATGATAACATTTATTGATGACTACACCAGAATGTGTTGGGTTTATTTATTGAAGAACAAATATGAAGCTTTTGAAACATTCAAGAACTTTCATGCATGGATTGAAAATTGTGCACAATCTCATATTGGATCTATTCGTACTGATAATGGAAAAGAATATACATAAAATGAATTTTAAAACTATCTTCACCAACATGGGAACAAACATTAAACAACTGTGCTTTATAATCCTCACAAAATGGAGTAGCTGAAAGAATGAACAAGACAATCTTAAATATGGTACATTCCATGATGATTTTCAAGAATGTTAATTGATGTTTTGGGTTGATGCAGTTCTATGTGCCGTGTATATAAAAAAATAGGTGTCCATCTAATGCTATAAAAAACAAGACTCCTTATGAAATGTGGTATGGCCACATTCCTTCGGTGAGGCATCTTAGGGTTTTTTGTTCCACCTATTATGCCTTGATACCCAAGGAATAGAGAAACAACTCGGTGCAAGGAGTCAAAAATGTATCTTCTTGGGGTACTCAAATACCTCCAAATAATACCATCTCTATGATGAAGTGAATAAGAAGTTTATGATATCTAGAGATGTGATCTTTTTTTAATCTTCCAAGACTGATAATTTTGTTGAGCGGTAACTTGATCACTTGGATGGATTCAAACATGCAAAGTATTTTCAAGAGTTTGATAATGAGATTCCACATATTGAAGGGGGGATTCCTATACTAGATCAATCTGTGGAATCTTCTTCTGAAGAAATCTCTCCCCTACATGAAGCTCCAACCACTAATGAAATTTTGAGTGATGTGATGGACAAAATTGGGAGACTAAGTGATCAGGGGCTCAGTATTTAGCTCAAAAATCAATGTTCTCATAATGGCTCGAAAACTATATGACTGCATCTGTCTCATCAAGACTATCGCAACACAATTCATTTCATAGAAAATCAAGTCTGGATGAAGGAGAAAAGGCCTGTTTTTTGTTTTCCCAAACATCTAAAAAAACTGTAGAACACGACAGAATGATGGCATGACAATACAATCAGCATGATGGGAATATTCTTCAATTTTTTCCCAATGATGTTGTAAGTGTCACTTTAGGATTCTCCAATTTGATTGTGTGAAGCTGAAATTTCCCAATGTCCTCTAAGGTGGAATTATGGTTTATGGTGAATATTATGTGGAAATTGTTTATATATATAATACTCATATAATGATATATATACATATATATATGATATATATATTATTACTATATATACTATACATATAACAGAATATACAAATCTGGGCATATAATATTACACATGGTGTATTTAAATGATTTTATGAAATATATCCAATGACAGAGATGATGACCATGGACAATACAATCAAACACGATGGGAATCTTCTTTCAGTTTTGCCCATTGATTGTTGTGTCAACTTTAGGATTCTCAATTTGATTTGTGTGAAGCTGAAATTTCCCAATGTCCTCTAAGTGGAATTATTGGTTTATGGTGATAATTATGTGGAATATATAATATATATACTATAATATATATATTTACTTATATATATATAATATTATTATATATATTATATATATATTATTATATTATATTATATATAGTATTATATATTAATTATATATATAATATCTAGTATATATTATATATATTAAATATCAACATTATCCAAGATGATATAATATATATACGATGGATTGTTTTTTAAATGTTTTATTAAATATATAAAAGGCTCCGAATTATATCCCAAAGGTTTCACATATATTTATTTGGTGAAAAAATGTGTGAAGGGATGGGTGGAGGGTGGGTCGAACCCATGACCTCCGCCTCCCAACTCCATTGCTTTACGACTGGATCAAGCAGTGGGATTTAAAATCATTGGCCACGATACAATAATTATTCCGATAGTGGAACCAACGGTGGGAACAGAGGGAGTGAGCCCTGCGGGCCAACCCCATCTCCATACGACCACGCTATAAAACCTTGTTCTAGTGCCAAATGGTTACGCGATATTAACACCACTAATTTGGCTTAGCCTTAATTAATCCAAATATTAAGATGGAGACAGTTTCGGAGGCGTGCCAAATTTGGCAGAAATGCCAACTTTGGTGGTGCTAACTAGATTCTTCTCTAGTTTTAGCAGGGTTTCCTAGGGAAAAATTGAATGAAGCATATCTTGAGAAATTTTCGACTAAATTTAGCTCAGAAAGAGGCGTTATTGGCTAATTGGGAAATTATGAACTTATTGGTATAGGTTATAGAGACAATAGAAGACTGCTACATGTGATTTCACCACAGGGAAGTTTAGGGAAGCTTAGGGCCACCAAGGAAGGGGGTCATGCCCATATCATCCAGAGTCATTTTTCAGAGATCTAATAGTCATTTTTGGCTAATTTGGGTCCTCTGAACACATTGGTGTAGGTATCAGGAGCCATAGAGCCTTTTAAACAACATCTTTTCCACATTGAGCTAATATAGGGGCCCAAGCCATGGAAGTTGGACCAAGGAGATGTAGGTTTTAACCCCGTACAAAAATTACTTGCATACGAATTCTAAAACATAGAAAATAAACAATGTGAGAACATACCACATAAAACACATATACATAGAGATTTTCCCCTAGATCCCAAAACCAGGACTACCAACTTGATTTTTCATTATTTTCCTTTAAATGTTACAATACATATTTATACATGCCGAAGCATCCAATATCATGGACCGAAAACCATCGCATCCAAAACCATGTGTGAAAATCATGCACAAAACCATAGGTAGGTCCGCCCAACCTAATATAGGGTCAAAAAAAACTTTCCTGGGGCGCTGCCCCAGACCCCATAGAGGGCTGCTACCCACTCCCCTCAAACCCCTTGTGACCCCCCCTTTGCGCAATCGACGGAATGAAGGAGGGGTTTTGCACCCCCTCTAACTCCCCGGTTCACTACGTGGGATAGTTGTGGAAAGAATAACACAATCCAACATTCTCCCACTTCTTGTTTTCTTTCCACAGGGGGCCACAAGAGAGCTTAGTCATTTATCCAACCCTGCAATGCCCATTGTTTCGCTACACCAAGAGAACTTCTCAGAGCTCACAGATTTTGTCAATGCGTCTGCAGTATTCTTCAAAGTGTCCACCTTTACCAGCAACACCTTTTTTTCTTCTATCATATCCCTCACAAAGTGATACTGAACATCAATGTGCTTTGTCTTTGAATGATAAGCAGGGTTCTTTGCCAAGAAAATTGCACTTTGGCTATCACGGTCTATCCTTATAGCTCCCTGTACTAACCCCATACTTGAACACAATCTCTGCAACCAAACTGCTTCCTTGCTTGCATGAGTGGCTGCCATGTATTCTACCTCTGTAGTTGATAGTGCCACTACAGATTGTTTCTTACTCATCAAGCTGACTGCACCTCCAAATAGGTTAAACACATACCCACTTGTAGATCTTCTCTGGTCCAGATCTCCAGCCCAGTCTGCATCAACAAAGCCACGGATATCCAACATTCTGTCCAATCCTGGTCTTCCTTGGTAGCACAAACCGTAATCAGTAGTGCCACGCAAATACCTGAAAAACCCGCTTCACTGTTGTCCAGTGCTCCTTCCCTGGTTTTGACATAAACCTGCTCAATACTCCCACTGCATGTG
>APFE030968693.1:8135-27748 GCA_000404065.3 Pinus taeda
TGGACCTAAGGTAAGATCGAAAACATTCGAATTCTCGTAGAATGATGTGTATTTAGAGAAGGATAGCTCTTGTTTGGTTTGTTTGTCACTAGAGAGTCTTAGACTCCTAGGGAGGTTAGATTTGTCCGCAAATATAACTCTTTCCGCTTGACAGCACCTACAGCTCCACCTGCCACAAAACCTCCAATTACAACTCACTCCACTACAACAGTAGGTACATCAATTGAGAAAACAATAGAATTGGTAAAAGTCATGGAGGATATGTCCATCCAAGCTACATAGCTCAAAAGATTAAAGGAGAAAGTGGCAAGTTTGGAAACAGATTGAAAACTTGCCCAAATTCAGCAAAGAGAAGAGACATAGAAGGCCCTAAGGATGGGTGAGAAAATCAAAGTCATGGAGAAAGATTTGACACTGCAAAAGCCACGAGGATAGACTAAAGAGATTCTTTGGGCCAATATCATTGACTCTGTCAATGATATTTTTCCATCAATCCAAGTAATATTTGAGCAAGAAGAATTAATGAAGATAGCCACTGAAGCTATCTAAAAAGTAAGGAAAGAATTAGGAGACCAACCTAAGGATGTAAATTGACTCATCCACCTCCTGAACAGTAAGAAAAGATATGAGCTCCATGTGCTTGGCATAGAGGATAGGGTTGAAGCCATCCTTGAGATTAAAAAGGTTCTTTCGAAAAGAAAGCTCACACTCACTTAGAAGAGAAGTGCCACAACATGCAGGTAGCCATTGACAGGTTTACGGCTAAATTTCAAATTTTGATTGACAAAGGCCTTCCCAGTCCTATGGTCATCAATGAGAAAATAATGACCCAATTAGACTAAAGTGATAGAATCGGGAGATTGGCCAAGGAACAATCCAGCTCTTCAAGCATTAAAGCCCTTCCAACTGGGAAAGTATTGTATGATACATTGGAGAACCTGTTTTTCCTAGAACATGAGGTGAAGCATTTGTTTCTCACCAAGCCCAATTTTTCAAAATACACAGAGGCGGATGAAATTTATAGCAAAATGTTGAAAATGAGATTGCCTGAGATAGAATGGTGGGAGAAAATGACAAATTTAATATGAAAATTTTTTACATCAGAAAGTTACCATAGTAAATCTAAAAGCAACCAAGTGAAACAGGTAAAAGACAGATCAGCAGGGTCAAAGAGTAACAGAGTCAAAGAGTATCAATGAAATATCAAAGTAAAGAAGATTCCAACGTGGAAATACTACAACTATCAGTGAGTTTAAAGGGCTCAAAACTCAACAGAAACAACCAGCAACACCAAAATAAAAGGGACAACAAGAAGAAGTTTCACATCTGTCTCTATATTCATGCATGAAGATATTTTATTCCCTAGATTAAATCTCAAATAGTTATGAGATATTTTGTAATTATTTTTTGTATAAATACTTCACATTTCGAAGTATGTAGGGTGGATTCCAAGACATTTCTATAGAATTTTTCTCTCAAATCAAAATTCTATTGTATCAATGACTAGATTGGCTTGTTGGATCAAAGAATAAAGATCATATATTTTACAAGATTATTGTGTAAGGCGAAATGAAAATAAGTATTCTCTCATTTTCAATGTTGTCTTCCTTATGTTCTTTCCATAAGCTTATTTGTATCTCTAAAATCTAAATGTATAACATGGAATGATATTTCATAAATTTCTTGAATGCACTCTGTCTTGAATATCATACATTCTGAATGTTTTCTCCCAAACTATTTTAGCTAGGGAATTCTTAACTGCTCCTTAGCTTCCGTAGTTTCTCCTATGGTCTATAGCAAAGGATTATTGGTTTCCCTTGCTCATGATCATCCTCTGCTCTTCATTCTGATCTTGGTCCAAGGATTCTTAAGTTCCCTTTCACCCTGGTTAGAATTACTTCACCCATTAGGCCTGAAGATTTGCTTTTTACTTTGTTAGCTTGCCTTGTGAACATTCCCTTTAATGATGTGCTCCAATTCTTCTATCCATTTGTTGACTCCATAGCCCAATGGCTTGAAGACCTAGCTCTATCCATCTGCTCCAAGAATTCCACCACCCAACCTTAAAATCAAAACTAGAACCCCATGAACAATAAGAACTAGCCTAAAATCCCATAAAAACAAAGTTAAATCATAAAGAGAGAGCCATCTCTGAACTTAGGTTGGCTAGAGCTTAAGCCTAAAAGATTGGTTTTTGGTTGCCTTGGATGCTTCCTTCTTCTAATAACTTCTAAGGAAAATTCTGAGCGATAACACTTGGGAATGTGGATATATTCTAGTGTTGTTGTGGCTATAACCACCCTCCAAAATATTGGCATGTACCAATTTCGGAGCCTCCGTTGAGAGTTTCACTTGATGATTGAACACGCTCAAGTTCACTCCATGAGCTTGTGTGAGTCTTTACATTTGCCTGCTTGCTATTTTTATTCAAGTTCCTGTATGCTAGTGTCTAAGACATGCTTGTGACCATGTTCTAGTTATGTTCAAATTCCTCGCTTTGTATGTGCTTGTTGTGTTCATTAGGAAAGCATCTATTGCACTCACACACGAAGTTACATTCACTGTCACGCAAGCATCGTCTTGATCAATGAACATTCAACCACAAGTGTTGCACTTGTCACTTGCATCATCAGTTAGTCATGTTGAACATGTGTGTCTGGATGGTTTTGATCGTTTAGTCGTCAGGTCATGTGAGTGTGTGTTTGTATGATCACCTATGCATCTTTCAATCATTCACACATAGTCATATTTGCTGAAGTTCTGACAGCCAGTCTCCCCTGTAACAGTCGGACCTCACCCCGCTTTTGACTCGATTAACTATCAACCAGAACAACGCAGAAGCACCACGCTAGTCTTTTCAAGCTACACTGCCCACAAGAAATCAAATCAACTTCCATGTTTACCACCCAAACAGTCAGACCCAAAAGTCACTACAGGAATGACTCCCTTTAAAAATTTCATAGAGACCACTAACCACACTCGCTCAACTAACTAAGGAAATTGCAAAGACAAGTCAGGCAGACACTACGTGCCTATCCTTGTCTCCTTCAAACAATTGTGCAGTTTTCCGAGTTAGTCACCCGAACAGTCAACTAGCTGCTCATCCAAGAAATTTCACAGTTTTCATGAGCAGGCCTTTTGTTGTCCAATAGTCCTCTCAGCTTAGAAATTTTGCAACGATGATCAGCAAGTCGACTTCCCAGCATCAGTGCAATTTCCCTGCCAAGAACTCCTAACAACAAACTGCCAGTTCCCTCTAGGAATTGTGCAGCTTCTGTTGCTAGTGACTAAGCATCCAACTTCCAGTTCCCTTTGGGAATTTCATAGTTTTGGCTATGAGTGACCCTAACAGCCAACTTCCAGTTCCCTCTAGGAATCGCACAATTTTGGCTGCTAGTCTCTTAGGCCGTTCCTCCAAAAAACTGTACAATTTCTACCTGCTGACCCTACATGCAGCCCGACCCATTCCTCTAGAAAATTGCACAAATTTGGTTGTCCAACCCCTCGTTGCCCGTTATTCTAAAAAATGTGAAAGGCATACTTGCCTTTCCTTCTTGCAGCCCAGACCGTTCCTCCAAAGATTTGCATAATTTTTCCTCCCAATTGAGCCAAACCTCACAGACATTCATTGTTGACTCAGATTTCCTACCTCCATCACTCAGTGTCTCTTGCGTAGTTTTCATCAGCAGTGCCCAGAGCCACCATCCCACTTCACAACCTTATCGCCTCTCCTGGTCACCTGCATCCGAAATTATCATGTGTCATGGTAGGCTAGAAGGTTTTGGATTTGATATCATCATGTCATGAGTGATTGCAGGTACATGTACACCAACAAACATGGAAAGGCGATGAATGGAATGAACGAGGGAGCAAATGCAAAAGGATAGGTTCACCAATGGATGAACGAACAATGCATGCAAAATGGACAAATGTGATGAACATGCACCTTCATGAACAGATGAGCCTGTCAAGCCTTCCAACATGCAAGCAAGGAACAACATGCTAAATATTCATCAAGTGAAACAAGGACCATCGAAGACTCCACGCACTTCACCATGCGGAGGTGAAGCTATGATACACCATGAAGACATCCATCACCTAGCAACACTATAGCTCGACATGCACTCCAACAGCAGCACAAATGTACCATCAATGTCATGTCAAGTCATGTCATGAGTCATGTCACCCACATCTTCACTATGAGCCATGTTGTCAATCAATGTGATGTAAAGTAGATGTCCAAGAGACCTACTTGTTGAACAAAGAGTCATGTAAGTTGAAAAGTCATGGAATTCAAATGGTCATGAGGGTAGTCGAACAGGCACAAGGGTTAGTTTCACCCTTGGCTATAAATACCCCCTCATTTGTACATGCAAAGGACTTTTCACCTTAGCTCCTCCCACATAGCCCAAATATTTTGTAATCTTTTCTTTGAGGAGTAAGCAGTGCCTCCAATGCCCCACACTCAAGGTTAGTGATGTATGGTGTAATGAAGTTTCTTGGAACTTTTTCCTAATTCAGAAGCCTGCTAATAGGCCAGCACATTTTCACACATGTATTGTATCTATTGTAAGCCTGATTTTTAACACTTGTAATGCATGTTGCTTTAACCTATGTTCTACATATGAAATATTTCATTTGTTGTAATGCATAATATATTAATGGAAATGTGTTTTATATGTTGTTAACATTGTCTCACCCATGTAGATTTCGCTCCCAGACATCATAGAAACCTTTCACATGAAGCTTGTTGTAACAACCATTACACTCATTTGGACTGCTCCGTTGAGTGCTGTACATGTTATCTTACCTTGTATGTTGTGACTGCCGCATCTGTTTGGATTGCTCCTCTGGAAGTTGTGTGTGTCCTATTGTGTTATGTGTTTCTAGCCGAGTTGGGACTACATCCCATCCAACCTTGGACTCACTTTCACCCTCTCCCTTTACAATGAAAGAACTGTTGACACGAGTACACTTACATTCACCAAGCATGTGAACCTCACTTCCTGAAGACAAAGAAAACCACTCTCCTATGCTAACAAGAAAGAGTTGAGGCAAATCCATAAGATAATGGAAACTAGGACATCATACCAGGTGGCATTCCACACCAAATGGTGTCAGGTATAGTTGGGAATTCATAATCAGGTGATCTCCCAAATGTTGGCAGGTCCAACACCATTAACATTTATGGCGCTAGAAGGGGGCAACCAGTTGTACATGGCTAAAATTCCCCTCACACTCATTCATTAACCATCTAGTCAAGGCAGTAGCACGCACTCCCTCTCACCTACATGTGACTCTGCAATTGGTTACTCCTCACCTCCTAGAATTGAACACGAGATTTCATATCAACACCTTCGCTCCATTGTCCCATCACTTGCCAGTTTGCGAAAGTAGTTAGACTGATCCCAGGCATACAACATCTTCCACACACATCTAGGAAGCCAAAAGGCACTCCCACAGGATTTGTTGTATCATCGGTGGAAGAAGCACTCCTTGCCATGCTTGAAGGTCTAGAAGAAGCTATTGAAGATGGAGAGGAGCTTCTAATCTTCCTTGAAGACAAAAAAAAGGCACCATTGTGATCTTGGGATCAAACTCCAGTATAGGAGGTGGAGGGGAAGGTAGCAGAAGAGGTGGAGGTGAAGACAAACCAACATACTCAGATCTGGAACCATTAGACTCCGAAAGAGAGGAAGAGGAAAAATAATATGAAGAGGATGAAGAAGTCGAAGAGATGGCTGACCCAAATCTTGAATGGATCATTTTCTACACAAGATGCCAAAGCAAGTAGAGCGAATAAACATCAAGTTCAACCCTGGCAGCACGATGAAGGTAGAAGACCACTTAGACAACTTCTACCTACATCTGTAGACCTTTGAGGTATGTTATGATGACATAGCATGTAGATTGTTCCTATGTACCTTGGATGGTCGCGCAACTGCTTGGTAACATAGCCTTACACCTAACTCCATAAAACACTGGGGTTTTTTCAAACGTATGTTCCTTGAAAATTTTGTTAATGACAAGACCCCAACCATGCTACTCAAAGAACTGGGAAGCCTCAAGATGGAGGAAAAAGAGAAAGTGAAAGAACTCAACCAAAGGTTTATGCGTATTTTGAACAAATTTGCAGCAAACACTAAACCTCATGACTCCATCACTATTGATATTACACGTCTACACTGCCAACCACCATTGCGTATTTCGTTAAGCAATCTATGAATCCAACACTTTTGGAAAGTTGTGAAGAGGCTATTTTTGTTGAAAATGATTTGCATACAATTGGAGTCATCAAGGATGAAAAATCAACGAAAGATTCCAAGGATGCGAGCAAAAAGCCCCAAACAATGATGAGCAAGGATAGAGACAAGGAAGCAACTGATATTGAGACCCTCACTCGCCTTGTCAAGAACTTGACCACCAAAATGTTTGAACTCAAGCAATGGAAAATGGACACATTCGCAAGTAGTCATCTGCCCAGACAGAGTCAAGAAAAAATTTCATCAACCGTCTCATCAAGCAACAACCGGTTTGCTTCCAAAATTGCATAGAAGCCTGTGTTCCAACTCGATCAGTCCACTGATCCTAAGTTTTGTTCCTTCCATGAAGAGTTTCACCCTGAGAACTCTTGTTCAATTTGGAAGCGAGTCGTTAGCTCGATTTTCAGTCATACACTCGATGGAGAAGGTGATATGTAGGAGCATCTGGAAGACACTGATGATGATGAAGAGGTTACACCTAATGAAACACCAAGTTCTAGGCATGTGGTGAACGCATATAAGTTCTCGCAAGTAAGCTTGAAGATGAACACTGAGAAGCAGCCCCAAAATCAAAATGGTCGTTACCATATTAGGAGTAAATGGGCTCCCCCTAAACTTGGGGAAATGCAAGAGAAGGTGAGGTAATTGATAAATAAGGTCGATGCAGCAGCTGCCTCAAAGAAATAAACACAAAGCAAGTTCAGGAAGACAACAACAGATAAGAGTACACCCATGAGCAACAAGTTGTGAAACACTCCTTCAGATAACACAAACATCCGTTACATCCTAGACACCTTAGTGAGTCTACCAACTCTGGACTACAACATAGTTGATGACATGAAGAAAACTTGAGTGGCTATCAGTTTGTTCAAGTTAGCCAAAGTCCAAACTCAACGAGATATCCTGCTGCGTGCATTGGGACAGATAGAAGTAGACAATGGAACCTCTACCAGCAAGGGAGCAGGCACACCTCCCAAGTCACTTCCCACTATGCGAAATACACTCCAGATGGAAGAAGAAAACTCAGTTTTCCCCCCATTCCTACTTTCATTTGCAGTTTTCAACTACAATGTTCACAACTGCTTGGTCGATTCTGGCATGGCAGCCAATGTCATGTTGCTCTCCATTGCTAAGAAGATAATCATCTGAGATAATCATCCAACTTGATCGAACACCAGTACCAACCATTGGTGAACTGCAAGACATGACCATCTCATGACATTCGCATCCACCAATGCATCAACATAGTTTTTGTAGACATACTAGAAGCATATGACCTGCTACTTAGCAGAGACTAGTCCAACAAGCTAGACAAATATTTTGCTACAAACTGGTCTCACATGTGAATGTCATACAAGGGCAGATGCAACCAAATCCAGGTGTTATCTGAGGGGTATATGAAACACAATGTCACTCCCCTTAATGTCAAGAATGAACCATTGTCCTTCGCAGAACTCATGTTTGGAAACTGCCTCCCGAAAACAACATTGGAGTGTTATCCTGCACGGATAGCTCCAGCCACATCAGACACATAGTTGGGACTCCTTCCTTGCCCAACTAATGGTAATGAAACTTGTACAGTTTATTTTTCTGATAGTAGTAGTAGTAGCAACAATAACAGAAGCAGTAATACTGCATTTCAAATGGTCCATGTACAAACGAATGGTAAGCCATGAGTCTTGATGAATTGGAAATATGTGATGGCTCAAGGACCAAGTGTATCTTGGTCATCCTAAACAATAGATGATGCACGATTTCGAGTTGCTTGAAGTTCAAATGCACCAACAACGATGTTGAGTATGAAGCTATCATGTTGAACATACAAAGGACCACCGCTACAAACAAAGAAAGCATCCTAGAAACCTATCATGATCTGAAGATGGCCAATCTCAGTGCAAACTACACACCACAACAATAAAAAATCTTTGACCACTTGACCAAACTGTACCAGGATGGGTCTGCATGGTAGATGATGACCTGAGTACACACTACACATGAGAAATCCAACATGAGATCCTAGGCAAAGGAGGAGACAATCCATTGCAGTGAAGACTAGGTAACACATACATGTTGTTTACACTCCTTTTACAGAAAACATTGACTAACATTTTGGGTGATTGGATTACTTGCAAATTTCATTATAATACTTGGTTTTCTAGTTTAAATCCCCACGTAAGAAATCTGGGAAAATCTGCTTATGCATTGACTTCAAAAACTTGAACCCTTCCTGGAATAAACACAACTACCTCATTCCATCATCCGAGCCCATGGTGTTGTCTCCACTTGAAGGTATTCTAGAATGCCAACAGTTTCCGGTAGCGAACCCCAGTGGACTTGCACTGGTCTACAAGAAGCTTGGCCCACACACATATAATTTTCAATCACTTGACAGGAGGACTAACAAACTTCCTTTCAATGGCCAAGATCTCAAGCATTATTGTCAATAGGTTGGGCCGCATCCATTCCATGTACATAGTCTACTTGTTGCTTATTGTTTTCATCCTATTTGATTTGCTTATTATCTTTGTTTTTTCTTTGTTTGATTATGGCTACTATTTTTTTTCATGTTCATTTTGTTTGTTTGATATATTACTATTTTTGTTTACAAAAATAAGTGCGGCCAACTACTATGTTCTAGCTTCTGGATAGAGTATATGGCTGACATTTCAGGAAACTCATGACACTGCATCACTTGGCTAGTCGTGTGTTTTCCTTCTCTGTGCTTGGTTGTAACCTTCAGCCGATTGTACTCAACCTTCTGCTCTGTGTGTTTAAGCTCATCCAACTAGTAGAAATGGAGAAGGGGAAAATCTAAATGAGCAAACCTATGTTAGAGGTTTTACATGCTTATCTAAAGGAACAACCTCTTCTACTCTTAATAAGTCAAGATCCCTCTTCTGCCCTAAAAATAAATAAGTGCCTATGCATAGTCCTCTTCAAAAATACAAAAGTGAAAGAAGAGAAAGGCTTCCTGCATAGAGAGGTGAACCATGCAACTCCACCAGGGTACAGACTAGGCCCGTTGGAATTGGAGCAATGTGTGTGTTCCCGCATGACTCTACCAGGGTACTATCCAGGCCTGGTGGCAATGGAGCAAGACTAGAGATGAAAACTTATACCTTGAAAATCTTCAACTCATGAGCTAAATTACCCTTTTTGAATTCAAAACACTAAGATGTAAGTTGAACTTTTGATTTTGTTTGACTGAGTTGGAAAAGGTGAACCATGTATGTCCATGGGGTAAGTGGGGAAACTGAAGCAACCTGCACATCGATTCAATGCTCCCCGAAAGACCAAGGCCCTTTGCTAGCAATGAACCAAAACAGATAAGCTAGAGTTCTACCAGTGTGTCACCAAGTGTTGTAGTGGCTACAACCACCGTCCAAAATTTTGTCTTGCACAAAGTTCAGAGCCTCCCTTGAGAGTTTCACTTGATGATTGCACACACACTTGGGTTCATTCTGTGAGCTCGTGTGAGTCTTTGCATCCACCTTACTTTCTCTTTTCATTCAATTTGATGTATGCGAGTGTCTAAGTCATGCTTGTGACCATGTTTTGGTTATGATCAAATTCTTCGCTTCGTATGTGCTTGTTGTGTTCCCTTTGAAAGCATATGTCGCACTCACACACATAGTAACATTCGCTATCATGCAAGCGTCATCTCAATCAATGAACGGTCAATTACAAGTGTCGCGCTTGTCACTTGCACTGTCGGTCAGTCATGTTGAACATGTGTGTCTAGATGGTTTGGGTGGTTTCACCGTCGAGTCATGTGAGTGTGTGTTCATATGATCACCTATGCATCTTTTAATTGTTCACAGAAATTGTCATTTTTGTTGAAGTTCTAACAACCAGTCTCCCCTCTGATAGCTAGACCATCACCCCGCTTACGACTAGATTGATTGTTAACCAGAACAATGCAGAAACACCAATCTAGTCATTTAAAGTTGTGTTTCCTTCAATAAATAAAATCAACTTCCATGTTGACCACCTTGACAGTCGGACCCAACAGTCACCTCGGGACTCACTCCCTTAAAAAATTATGCAAAAGCCACTGACCATACTCGCTCAACTGACTAAGGAAATTGCGTAGATAGGCCAGAGAGACACCAAGTGTCTGTCTCTATCTCCTTCAACAAATTGTGCAGTTTTCCCAGTCATTCATCCGGATAGTCGACTGACTACTCATCCAAGAAATTATGCAGTTTTCATGAGCAGGCCTTCTAATGTCCAATAGTCTGCTAAGCTAAAAATTTGTGGAGAGATGATTAATTTCCCCACCAGCAGCTCCTAGAAGTAGACTATCAATTCCCTCCAATAATTGTGCGGTTTCTATTGCCAGTGACTAAGTAGCCAACTACTAGTTCCCTCTAGGAATTATGTAGTTTTGGCTGCCAGTGATCCCAGTAGCCAACTACCAGTTTCCTCTAGGAATTGTGCAATTCTGGCTACCAATTTCCCAGACAAGTCCTCCCAAAAACTGTGCAATTTTTGCCTACTAACCCTTGATGCAGCCAGACCCGTTCCTCCAGAAAATTGCATAAATCTCATTGTCCAACCTTGTTGCATGTTCATTCCAAAAAATGCGCAAAGAATGCATGCCTTTCCTTCCTGCAGCTCAGACTATCCCTCTAAACATTTGCACAATTTTTCGTCCTAGCCGAGACAAACCTCACATACAGTCACTGTCAACTCAGATTGCCAATCTCCATCACCTAGTGACTTTTGTGCATTTTTCATCAGCAGTGCCTGGAGCCACCATCTCACTTCACAACCTTGCTGCCTCTCCTAGTCACCTACATTCAAAATGATCATGTGTCATGGTAGACTAGGAGGTTTTGGATTTGATGTCGTCTCGTCATGAGTTATTGTAGGTACAGATATACCAATAAACATCGCAATATGATGAATGGGAAGAACAAAGGGAGAACATGCAAAAGGATAGGTTCACCAATGAATAAATTAATGATGCATGCAAAATAGATGAACACGATGAACATGCACCTTCGCGAACAGATGAGCTTGTCAAGCCTTCCCACATGCAAGCAAGGAACAACATGCTAAATCTTCATCGAGTGAACCAAGGGCCATCGAAGATTCTACACACTTCACCATGTGAAGGTGAATCTATGATACACCATGAATACATCCATCACCGAGCAGCACTGTAGCTTGACATGCACTCCAATAACAGCATGAGTGTACCAGCACTGTCATGACAATTCATGTCGACTCATTCCACCCACATCTCCACCATGGGCCATGTTTTCAATCAATGTGATGTAACGTGGAAGCCCAAGAGACCCACTTCTTGAACAAAGAGTCATGTAAGTTGAAAAGTCATGGAAGTCAAACGATCATGAGAGTAGTTGAATAGCCACAAGGGTTAGTTTCACCCTTGGCTATAAATACCCCCTCATTTGTACATGCAAAGGAATTTTCACCTCAGCTCCTCCCACATAGCCAGGAGAGTCTGTAATCTTTCCTTTGAGGGGTAAGAAATGGCTCCAATGCCCTGCACGCGAGGTTAGTGATGTATGGTGTAACGATGTGTCTTGGAAATTTCTCTTAATTCAGAAGCCTGCTAACAGGCCAACACATTTTCACACATGTATTGTATCTGTTGTAAGACTGATCTTTAACACTTGTAGTGTATGTTGCTTTAACCTATGTTCTACATATGAACTATTTCATTTGTTGTAATGCATAATCTATTAATGGAAATGTGTTGTATATGATGTTAAGGGTGTCTCACCTGTGTAGACTAATCTTGCGGACATCAGGCATACCTTTCACATGAAGCTTGATGTAACAACCATTGAACTCGTTCAAAATAATCCGTTGAGTGTTGTACATGTTATCTTACCTTATATGTTGTGACTTCCGCATCCATGTGGAATGCTCCTCTAGAAGTGTGCATGTCCTGTTGTGTTGTGTGTTCCTAACAGAGTTGGGACTACATCCCATCCAACTTGGGACTCACTTTCACCCTCTCCATTTACAGTGAAAGAACCATTGACACAAGTACACTTACATTCACCAGGCATGTGAACCTCACTTCCCAAAGACAAAGAACACCACTCTCCTGTACTAACAAGCAAGAGTTGAGGCAAATCCTTAAGATAATGGCAACCAGGAAATCATACTGGATGGGACTCCCACACCAAATGGTGTAAGGTATAGTTGGGACTTCAAATGGAGGTGATCCCCTGCATGTTGGCAGGTCTAACGCTGTCAACAACTGGACATCCAAATATTTGAAGATGGTCCACATTAGGTTTATTTCTAGTGAAATATTATTCAGGAGTTTGATTATTCATAGACATGTGGGGACTTCTATTTTGATTATAGACAACATTATTTGTTGGTTCTCCCCATAGGAACTTTGGTAGATCTTGGTCATGAAGCATTGCTTTCACACTTTCTTCTATGGCCCTATTCTTCCATTCAGCTACTCCATTTTTCTTGGGATTATATGGAACTATGATCTCCCTCTTAATCCCAACTTCCTTGCAAAAGGTTATAAGTTCTTTAGAAGTGTATTCTCCACCATTGTTAAAGTCTTGATATTTCTGTGAGATTTTCCACTTCAGCTTTGAATTCTTGAAATTTTGAAAAGACTTCATCTTTAGATTTAAGAAGGTAAACCCAAGTTTTTCTAGAGTGATCATCTGTGAAGGTGACATAGTGTAGATGACCTCCAAGATATTTGGTCATGGGACCACAAACATCAAATTGTATGAGATCAAGTATCTCTTGAGCACGATATGTGCTATGTCTAAAAGGTTTCTTTGCAATCTTGCCCAAGGAATAGCCCTTGGATACACCTTCATGTTCTTCTTTGAGATTCATAATTCCATTTACTATGGAATTTAGGGTTGGAAGAATTTTGTAGTGGAGGTGGCCCAATATTCTATGCCATAGTTCACATGGACTAATTTTGATGTGAACAAGTGCTTGATTGATAAGAGAAGCAAGTCTATATAATCTACCTTCTCGGACACCAATGGTTCTAGCTTTTCTCCTGAATTGTTAGCCCAAAAAACCCTTCCATATATAAAAGAAACTCTATCATCATTTTCTTCTAGAGATGAAATAGAAATAATATTTTTGCAGAAACCTCGAACATATATGGATGTTGTTGAGATGAATGTTACTTCCATCTTCAAGCTTGATGGAAGTAGATCCAATGCCTTTTACCGGATAATTTTTGTTGTCACCAAGTTCCACATAATAGGAAGACTTTACTTTGGAGAGAGTCCTAAGTTGTTGATGATGTCTTGTCATATGCCTTGAAGATCCACTATTGATTACCTAGATATTCGCATCTTGAAACGTGCCAAAGAGTGTAGAGAATAAGCCATCAACTTTTGTATATCTATCAATTTTGGAGATAAAATTAACCCATACTTGCTTGATCTTTTGATTGATCCAATTCTCATCAATTGCTTCATGAGAGAGGTAATCTTCTTCATTCCTTTTGTGGAACTTACCTTTGATACCGTGTCAAGAAGTCTAGAGAAATTTAAGAATTCGATTTCTCTTAAATATGATAACTGCTTGTGATATTCTTATATTATATTCTACTTCTTATTATTAACATGTGTTATTATTATCAACCAATTAACAAAATAAGAAGATCAATAATGCACAAGCACACAATATATTGGCACCAAGCCAGGGGAAAAACCTCTCCAAATCATGAGAGGTAAAACCCTTCAAACTCTTTCTTATAGAATCTTTATTGATGAATTCCAAGACCCAAACTTTGACTCAAGAACACCTTCAGAGATCAAATGGCAATACCTCCAAAATTTACCCAAACAAGTATTTCTTTTTGCAACTTCAGATAGCACAGTGGGTCTGCAACAACTCTATGACAATCTACAAATGTGATCATCGATAGGCTCAACTAGCCCTCCTATATCTTCACTTTCCTTGGAGATTGATCTCACATATCATGACCCTTTGCCTTGAGCTTGGAACGATATTTCTTGATGTCCAGAGAGTGACTGTCCTAGAACAACGACAATAGATCTCTCAACTACATTATATAGTCCACACATGCGAGGAGGGTTAGGGCTATTCTAGCCCTTCTATGACCTCATTCTCCTTGAAAAATTCTTGCTCCTTTTAGAGCTACAAGATCGAGCCTTTAACCCAATAATATGCCCATACAAGATGATTCCCTAGCTCAGATATGATTTCCACATGAGGGACCAGACTTCTTAGGTGATTTTGGATGAGCGAACAAACTTCCTCTTGCACTGTGACTTCTTCTCTTCAACCCTTTCTCTTTGTTTATCCTTCCTTGAGAGAATGATATAGATGTGTATTGGAGGAGGTATGAACGTTGTATTTATATAGGCTTGTATTCTCATCTCCTAGGTTGACATGATCCCTTGACTAGACCAACATGATAGGAGGCTTCTAGACTATCCAAATAAATTATTTTGAGTGGCTTCTTTGCATCAATCCGGTGGGTACATTTTGGAGTATTTCATTAATGACCTTGAAGGAATTTTGTACTTACAACAATTATATTCATAAGTGTAACAATACATGATTGTCTTCATTTTACATAACTCAGCCTAAGGCTCTCAATGGGAGCTGCAACTAGACCAAGAAACTTCTTGAGCATGAAATCCATGTATAAACCAAAAATATAAAAATTTCCTTTATACAAAATTACATCATTACAAGATTTGTCATTATGAAGACCAAACCTAGTTACACTATTTTTAACACTCCCTCTTAACTAGGGAGGTATTCATACATACAGGGTACATTGACATTCTCAATACAATAGTTCCCATAAGAAAAGACTCAGATTAATTATCCATTTGTTATAACAGCATTTCAACCAACATTGTTTCCATATAGCAAGGCCTTGAGTAATAGCTCTATCTCTCAAAATAGATCAGAGCACAATGTTGGTGAGACTAATGACTTATAGACACACTCACCATTGTCTCTCTTAAGGTAATACCCATTCGAGTGTTCTCCGAGTATGCCCTACTACGACTATTCTCATCTTGGGTTCCTAGCCCTCAAGAATATTGGTCCTCTTGCCCACTCTTATCTTGGATGCCCTACCACATCCTCAAAGAGCATCGTATGCTAGATGATAACTCAATATTCCATTTCTTCTTCATTATCGAAAGACAAAAATGTAGTGCCTATCTTTCCTGCTCAAATAGGGACGACATATCAACTAGACCAAGCTTGTCTCTAAAATACACAAGCTTATTTTTCAGAAGTGATTCTGTTAATATGTCAGCAATCTACTCATCGGTGGGAACATACTCCAGCTTCAGCACACCATCTTGTACTAGCTTCTGAATATAATGATACTTGTTATTTATGTTTTTTGTCTTCCCATGAAACACTAGGTCCTCAGATAGTGTTATACAGCTGGTATTATCACAATAGATAGTTGTAGGGGCCAATGGTCTTGTAAACAAGTTAGATAACAATTTCCTCAACCAAACAGCTTCCCAGCTAACTTCACATGCTACTACATACTTAGCTTCATCACTGCTTAAGGCTACTATCTCTTGCTTCCAACTCATCCAAGAGATCATCGAGGATCCTAGACTGAAGCATCCTCTGGTAGTTCTTCTTCCATATTTCTCTCTGCCTCTGAAATTGGAATCAGTAAATCCTGTCAAAATTACATCTTTTCCTTTCTCATACTTTAGGCAGTTATATATGGTTCATCGCAAGTATCTCAAAATATGCTTGACAACCACCCAATGATCATGATGAGGCTCCATATAGAACTAGCTGAGAACATTCACTACAAAACATATATCTAGCCGAATATTTACCAGGTACATTAGGGATCTAATCAATTATTTGTACGTTGTTGGATCCACCAGACTAGATTCAGAGTTTCTTAACAGTCTCAGGTTTGCAATCATACGACTCATCATAGGCTTACACTCCATCATGTCTGTTAGTGTCAATCTTTTTTCAACCTTCCTCCATTGATCAAATATGCTCTTACAAAGTGATTTTAAGGTGTCAAGGTCAAATTTTATCATTTCAGTGAGTTTTCAAGTAAAATTTGGTCACTAGGCCTTAGGTCTAGGGTTTGCTTTCAATCCTTTCAAAGTTTTCCAGATGCCGATCTATGTCACTATTCAGCTGAGTCTACCATCATTCAGAGGGTTTTCATTATCATGTCAAGTTCCACTGGGTCATTTTACACCTTGTTCATACTTCAGTTGCGCTTAGGCAAGGTTCATTTCCCTCTCCTAGGGTTTTGAAGCTAATTTCTCTTGGATGATCAAATCATCGAAAAAACTTGTATCCTGATGTTCATACACCTTCCCCTATCCATAATGTACCTTATTAAACACTTCCCATCACTAAAATCCCCCAAATTCCTCATTTTTGCACAAATCCTAGTTTCTTGCTACAACTTGGCAATGTTCTAGGCTAGGCCTATGTTTTTCCTTTTTGGACCCCTTCCCCTCACTCAATTTCTAAGTTACATTTTCCCCTAATTTCTAGCATCCCTCCCCACTTCCCTAAATTTTTTCAAGAATTTAGAAGCCCCCTATCCCCTTCATTTCACTTCATTTCAACAAATCCCTTGTCCCACACATCGGGATAGGTTTCACACAAATGATGTTTCTGAGCAATCAAAGATGAATTTGGGAAATTTGAGAGAGGTTTTTGTCCATAACAGACCAAGGAAGAAAAATTTCCTTCACTTTTTACACACGTGTCACGGTTTTAGAGAAATGTCAAAAATACAATCACCTCGGGAGAATTGATGCACCTCTGAAGTGACCTTGGGAAAATCAAGTTTTATCCTAGCGTGGTTGGCCAAATGACTTGCTTCATGCTCCCAATGATAACTAGAGACAATTATATTTCCAATGAGCTATCATGCGATCAATTTGGGGTTGAGGAAGGCATTAAAACGTTGACTGCAATAGCACTCGGCCTTGAGACAGTAGCATTTGGCACATTTTGACCAGTCTTAGAAGATTTGATCTTTGATAGCGAAAATGAACTCTAAATTGAAACATTCTAGTTGGGTTGGAAAGTAGACTCAAATACCTTTCCACCGCGCTATCCTGTGACCAATTTGGATACTGGGAAGGCCTCCAAAAGTCACCTAGAAAAGGGCGCGACGCATAGGAGCAGGAGCGCGACGCATATAACTAGGGTGCGACGCACACAGACAGGGGCGCAGCGCACACAGACAAAACGCCCAGAACGTGCCAAAACCCCCTCAAATATTTTGTGAAGCCCTGTAATTGCAAGGTAGGCTCTCAAAATCACTTGTGCCTCAAAGTTTATAAAGATATGGTGGTTATTTCTGGTGATGGAATGAAAAAACATTTCATAAGCAAACACAAGAAGACACCAAAGAAAATACCATTTTCTAGGGTTGTGTAACAGTGTCATTGTTTCCAAGGCTTGATTTTTCCTACCCTACACCTGTTCCTTATTCCTCCATGTCATTTCTCCTATTACCACTACCCTAACACTACCAAACTCGTATTCCCTTTCCCCCTCCTGCTATTGCTCAATAGAAACCCTAAACCCTACCCCATCAAAATACCCAAAATCCTACCATATCCCTGACAAATTTCTCCCTATAAACGCTATCCCCATTTCATCACTCCCTTCCTAACAATCCCTATTTCATTGCTCCCCTTGGTAACATATATTTTAAAAGGCACCCAGCCTCCCATCATCATCAAAGGGGCAGCCTAATCACAGTCCACATTGTAGTCATGTCATCACAACATTCGTCTAAGATGAGAGGGAGACACAGAGTGACTCATCCTCAGAAGAGCAGGCTCCCAGGAGACACCACAAGAGTGGAAAACATGTCAGGAATGAACCCACTACCTTCCCCGAGTTGCAAGCATGCCCTCTTGCCATGTCATGCTTCCAGCACCTATCATGTTTTGAATTTTTTCAAAGGGTGGTAAATGTCAGAGTTCATCATGAGTTGGCCCGTTTATTTGTGCTTCATCTACATGGAGGTCAATCTACACTTGGAGAAGCTGTTGGAGAAGGAAAATAGGGACAATACCATATTGAGGAGGATGGCTTGTCATTACAGGGCACGGAACATGAGTGCAAAGGCCCGAATAAGGAGCTTGAAGGCTAAATTGAGCAAAGCAACAAAAGAGGAAAAAGAGGAAAAGAGCAAGATCAGCTTTGAATCTTGGTTGAAGCTTCCTTGGCACAACATAGCACTTCATAGAGGACCTCCAGCTCAAGTTTCAAGGAATTTGGGAAAATTTTGGTCACATGACAAATTTTTGGCACAAAAACAAGTTTTTTCTCTATACGCGTAAGATTGGGAGCTCCAAATGAGAAATGGTTTGTGTTTTTGGATTCAACATGCAAAATAAAAATTACTGGCACTAGGAGCAAGAAATTTGGATAAGGTCTTGGCCACCAAAAGGGAAAAATACGCTCAAAAATGGCCTCACTGCCCCTATTTTGACACACAGGAAGAAGTCTTTGAAGAATGAAGATTTGGAGGGGAAAATGAGCTCCAAATTCAAAAATTCCACTTGCGTTGGAAAGTAAACAGGACAAGCTTTCCAATGAGCACACTTGGGCACATTGTGGACTCCGGAAAGTGCCTCAAAACTAGCCTCAAAGTGGCGCAATGCATACCGGAAAAGGGCGCGACGCATATAGGAAAAAGGGCCAGAATGCCTCCATTTCGCGAAATTTCACTTCCCGACTTTTTGTAAGCGGGCCCACTCATATGCACTTCAGTTTTTCAACACCTAAGGTGGTTTTATAGGTATTTTCACTCCAGATGGTTAGTTATCCAAGTGGCAAAGGAAGGCAAAGGGCCACCCAAGCCATTTGTCATGTTTGTGGTGATGCAACTGTAGTTGTTGTTTGGCTCTCCACCTTCAGTTTGTAATGGTTCGAGTAACTCCCCAACCCTTGTGCGTTCTATCCCTTCATGGCACATTCTATATATTGTATGCAAACCATTTGCAAAGGGTTGGTTGGCTTGTAACTTCTGGGAGACTGTGGGAAAGAAACTCTGTTTCTGCATTGTATATTTTTACAGAGGATTAATGAAAGGCAGTGGCTCTGTTTCAGGAGATTCATGTGGTTGTGAGTGTAGCAAATGTGTCTCTTATGTTTCATATGTATCTTGTTATGTTTCATAGCTCATTTCATATTCATTTCCATTGAAATTTTCTAAGTTAGCTAAGGTAGAATTCAATTTTATTGCTCTGCCTGTGGGAAAATTTCATGTTTCAGTGTTCATTCTTCTGTTGAAAAGGATTCATGTTGTCCATGCCCTTTTCACCCTCTTAATAAATCTCTCCATTCCACACTATCTTA